>JARKHS020002550.1:0-297691 GCA_030143305.2 Amblyomma americanum
AATATTCAACTGCATTTTAAGAAGACATACACCATGTGGCTGAGAGAAAAAAAGTGTTTTTTACAAGCGCTTCTTCGTCAAACAAATGCAAGAAAAAATACAATGCCCCCGTGATAAATACGCAGTGCCCGCACTCAGCCTCAGCGATTGTGCGCGTAAAATACGCAGTGCGATCGGCTGGAACTTGTTCCTGGTTTCCTGACTTCACCGAAACACTACTGCCGGATTGGATCTCGGTTCTCTCAAGAAATAACGTCCGCATGTTGGCTTCAGAGCGGCATTTTTAGTGCTATTTTCTGGCTCGAGATTTGTATTGACACTTTGTGGCCTTCTATCGATGTCTTGTATCTGCATGGTTGATCTTATCACGGAGTGGGTAAACAGCGGTATCGGTAATGGTGTCCCTATCGTGAACCGAAGTTCACAATTCGAAATAACCTGCACAAAACTGCACGCCAGTATATACTTCAGAATAATCCCGAATTAAGGATTACGCTTCAATGGCTTTACTTCGCGGGTGTTTAGCTATGTGTCATATTTGGCACGCCAGAATAACGCAAGCAGCAGTTTTGATTTCCATAGCTACAACTGGCCTCTGCAACCCCTCCTCATCAGGATTCATTTCGAAATTTGTCAACGACATCAGCGTGGCACCGTGCGCACCAAACACACTCGTTCCTTTGCAGTTGTCTAAACATGAACCGAGCCGGTTACCGACTTGGCTAAAGGATCTGAAGCATCCTGTTCTACAGTGGACTATATTCGGGGAAAAACAGCTAAAAGAGCTGAGGGCCCATGCGCAGCGCAACATGAAAATGTGGGTTCTAACCCTGGGACAAACAGAAAACAGAAGGTGTCGTTGTTTAAACAACTGAGCACAATAAGACTTGATCTGTCAGCGGTGAGATTTGTCTTCATGCTTGAACAAAAGGAAAGTTATTCTACAAAGAATACCCAGAAGTTTCCTGTATCCTTGTGGGCGTGAACGACACAGCCATAGACGCAGCTGAGGATGGATATCGTCAGTGCAACAGAAGGAGAGCTTTAGCATCAGTACATGACTTGTGCAGAGAACAAACCAACAGCTCCTACCGCATCTTCAGCAGTAGAAAGATGACCGTGGTGACGCATATACCCATGACTGCGGTTAACATCACTCACAATTACACCCGTGCATCTGAGGTAATCGTACTGCTCAACATGCTGCGGCATTTCAACGCCTCAGTCGTTCCTTTCCATTTTGTGGGATCCGGCATTGGACAAGGCCGCTTGGTTTTTACGGTTTACCGCCGAGCGGTCGACTTATCCATTCCCAGTAGCTGGAAACATGCCCGAGTGACATTTATTCCAAAAGCCAACAAGAAACTCAACGTGGACAACCTAAGACCCATTTCCCTCACATCCTGTCTCGGGAAACTCATGGAGCACGTGGTTCTGAACAGACTACGGGACTACACCGAAGACCACAACCTCATGCCACACTCCATGGTGGGCTTCAGAAGAGGACTCTCCACCGAAGACGTCATGCTCCAGCTATCACGTGACATACTCGACCCCTCCATTAAGAACACAAGAGCAATTTTGAGCCTCGATCTCAAAAAGGCATTCGATAACGTGTCACACAATACCATTCTGAAACACCTAGCCGACCTCAACCCAGGCGAACGGGCGTACAATTATGTTAAAGCCTTCCTAGAAAATAGAACGGTGGAGATCACCGTTGGACCACTGAAATCCACCCCAATCAGGCTCGGAAACAGAGGGACACCACAAGGAGCAGTCTTGTCGCCCTTCCTCTTTAATCTGGCTTTATAATCAAGCTTTCAGACAGGCTCAACGCAATTCAAAACATCCATCACACTCTGTACGCAGACGACATAACTCTCTGGACGAACCGCGGCTCCGATGGACAAATTGAAGAAGCTCTCCAAGCAGCGGCTGAAACGGTTGAGTTGGAGGCAAGGAGAGCCGGCCTCGAGTGTTCCCAACCAAAATCAGAACTCCTAATCGTACGGCGGAGCAAGAAACCTGAAGACAGGATCCCCATCAACATTACGATCCAAGGCAAAAACATAGATGAAGTGGAGAACATACGGGTCTTAGGACTCCACATCTCCAACACCTCCCGCAACACTGTAGCACTGGGGAGACTCGAAAGCTCAGTACACCGGGTGGCGCGCATGATCAGGCGCATCGCCAACAAGAGACGAGGCATGAAGGAGCACGACCTATACAAACTCCTTCAAGCATTCGTCATCAGCAAAATTACATATGCCTTCCCATATCTCCATCTCAAGAAAGGAGAAGAACAAAAGATCGATACCCTAATACGGCATGCATACAAAACGGCGTTGGGCCTTCCTAAATTCACAGCCAACGAGAAACTCCTCGCCCTGGGAGTACACAATACCTTTTCTGAACTTAAGGAAGCCCACCTAACAACACAGACGGCTCGACTCTCCAGCACTGCAGCGGGCAGAATCATCCTGGACAGACTTGGCATCGAAGGGGAGCCTATGGCGGACCATCCAGGCCCCGTTCCTAGCCATATCCGAAAAAAGATAAAAATATTACCTCTACCCAAGAACATGAACCCGCAAACCCAACAGGGTCGGCGGGAAGCAAGAGCCAGAGCTCTGCATAGACGCTTGCAGAGTCTTACAGACGTCATCTACGTCGATGCAGCCAACTACCAAGACTGCCCCCACAGATTCGCCATCTGTGGGGTATCTCATCCTCAGGACCCGGACCCGGCCACTCCACTCATGGCCGCTACAGTATTTACCAAGAACGCGGAAACCGTGGAAGAAGCTGCAATTGCAGCTGCTATCGCCTTTACGGACGGTGCAACCATCGTTAGCGATTCCAAATATGCCATTGCGAACTTTGCCAAAGGCCGCATCTCACTCACGGCCAGAAATATCCTGGAAAATGTTAAATACACATCCCCCCTCCGAGACATTGACCTGGTATGGGTCCCGGCGCACGCCGGAAACCCCGGAAACGAGGCCGCCAACGCACAAGCTCGAGTTAAAGCCGGCCGAGCAGTAGACTTGCAAGAGTGGCAGATCGGGCTAGTTGGTAATTTTCCATAATGCGATACAGCGCGAATAAAGACGGGGACGAAGCGAGACAAGACACCACAGCGCTGTGGTGTCTTGTCTCGCTTCGTCCCCGTCTTTATTCGCGCTGTATCGCATTAACGAGCAGTAGACGGTCCGAACCCGGAGGCAACCGGTGAAGCGCTAACCTCCTATCACGACCACACCACCCATTTTAGACTCGCACGTAGGCAGTTCCCGCCGCCGCACCCCTCCCTGTCAAAGGAGCAGCAGGTGGCGTGGAGAAGACTACAAACCGACTCTTTCCCCAACCCGAATGTATACTCGCACATATTTATTACAACCTCCAGCCCTAACTGCCGCTTCTGCGGTGCAAAAGCTACTTTAGACCACATAATCTGGGACTGTAAAGCACATCCCCCACCCCCAGATCTCATGGCTGCTCCCTCACCTGACGCGTGGCTTTCAGTAAAGGTCAGCGACGACCGAGGCACTCAAGTCAAGGCTGTCGAATGGGCCTGTGCGGTACGAGACCTACATGGTCTGGACCTCACTTACTGACCACGAATCTACACTTTCTTTCAATAAAGTTTTTACTCACTCACTCCATTTTTCCAGCTGGCCTTTCAGAAGAAATAGATGCCTTGGTGGACATCAGAGGTTTCAACGCCTTTCGATCTGTGGTATTTTTTTCCCGCAAGGCTGAGAAAGTCCCACCTCGGATTATGCACACCATTCGGTCTTCAGGCTGCGCTCTGGCAGTGCTTGCAGGCTGAGGACTTGTCGTAATTGGCGTCTACTCTTTACAAATTCTTCTCGGTTCTGGCACAGACGTTGCCGGGTACTTGCTCTTACTCGTGTCAAACCTCTTCGGCCGCGGATACCCGATTCCGGCGGTGTCTGGCAGGCACGTCACCCGGATTCTAATTTTGTTTTGAGCGTTGGCGGTGCTGTCCTTGTGCTCTTACCTGCAGTCTACGATCACCTCTGAAGTGAACGTCCCCACCGTGGACCGGAAGATCAAAAACATCGATGACCTTCTGAAGTACACCAAGCGAAAAGAGATACTACCTTGTGTGGAACTGAGTTCTGACTCTCAGAAGTTCATCATGACTTCGACCACTGACGTTTCCAAGATCCTGAATGAACTGCTGCTCTCCTGCGGTGCTGATTGCATCAACAGCCGGAGTTTCGACAGCAGATGCCTGGCGCTTGCCCAAAGAGGAACACACGTCTATGTGCGGGTAACCGATCCGCTCGCAGATATCATACTGAGTAGAAACCGATACAGCCTTGCGGCGAGTAAGGACAGCCTGCGGTTCATGCTCACCGCCCCCATAATGTCGAAGGGCTCTGCCTTTGGCCCGGCCTTGAAGCGACTCGTCGCAGAGCTCATCGAGCACGGCAATACACAAAGAGAATACTCAAAGCAAGCAGCCATTTTAACGAGCATTCCGCCTGTACACTCAGTTGACGGCGAAGACAGGGCTCTCGTCTCATTCTGGGATCACTTTCTCCTATACGCCTGCGGAATACTGCTTGCCTGCGTTGCACTCCTTCTGGAGAGCATGTTCCCACCGATAAGGCGATGAAAGTATCACCATCCACTAAACTTGAAGTCAAGTATTCCGATGTGGAGGGAGAAAACTGCCGAGTTGGAGGCCGACAGAATTGGGCCGGTAACCACAACCTACATCCCGGCTGGTTATTAAGTGTATTGTTCGATACTCTTTTTTTCTGCTGAAGTGGCTCTGAAGGTTGAGAGATGTTCCCAACTGTGGCGGGTCGAATGCCGGCTACAGTTAGGGCATTTGAATTGAGGAGAAATGACAAATATGCTCACCTGCTGTGTGATGTCACTGCGTGATCATGGTTGAAAATGGTGTCTCCGTTTCCTTGGTGCAGGTTTCGCCTGAGAAACGTTGCATACCACTAACAGCATACTTTGATAGTTGCAGATTATATGCTGACACAGAAAGAGCGAAACCGTATTTGTCATTCCACCTATAGTTCCTTGAGTCACGAACGTACCAGTTCCTTAAATTCTATCTAAAGATTGACCCACTACACTGTGGAAGGGGTGGATATTGTCGCAATATGCAACATACATGCGCGCTTCATGTAGTAGCTCATGACTTGGTTATGCTGGGATAGGAAGGCAGAGATCATTTGAAAAAAATGTCGCACACGTCTTTTTTGTAACAAGCCATGCCTATTCTGCATGGTTGGATGTAGAGCATCAATTCTGATTAGTTACATCAGCCCTCCTTTTGCTTTGTGCTGTGTGATAGCAAGAGTGCACAAAGATGTACGAGGCGAAACGAAGCCAGGCGCATTGTAATAGCGTATGAATATTAGAGGCCTTCTTTAGGAGGTTGCACGTCGAGCCGAATCACTAAAAAGATGCTTTGCAATGAGTCCCTTTTTAAGATGAGCAACGCAACTGGCACTTTATGTGAAAAGGCACTGAAGAGAATTGAAAAGATGGTCCCGATTAGATATGCCACAGTTCTGGTAACGTCGCCCACAAGTACGTTTACCCGCGCACTCACGTTGTCACAGTGCTGAGCGTTCTACAATATTTAAACGCCTTACTGTTTCCTTTCTATTTCGTGGAATCAGGCGTAGAAACAAGGACGCTTATATTGTTACGGGGCTAGTTCAGAAGTAGGACCGATGGTCAGGCAGCAGCGTAACCGCGGACAGAGCGGTAAAGGCCAGGCCAGAAGAACCGCCGGCGCACGCTGCCGTACGTGTGGAGCACGCCGAGGTGGCTTGCACTAGGAGCGTCATGTAGCTCGGCAAGGACTGTGGAGCGGAGATGCGTCGGGACAACGAGCAAGTGGTCGGCGCCATCAGGGTGCATATTGCATTGCACAGAATATCGTGATGCAGCACGAAGAGGCTCAGATCAGGATGGGAAGTGCAGCTTCGGAGGCGGCCGATTATAAGGCGCAGAGATGGATCACGGTGCTGCTCGTTGCCGATGTGTAGAAAGTCCGAGATAGAGAAAACACAATCGTCGGTATCATGGTTGTGGGAATCAGGAGGATCGACAGGATGGCGGGACAAACAGTAAGCGTCTTGGTGCAACTGGTTGGACTTGTAGACAACAGTAAATGCGTATTGCTGCAAGCGGAAGGCCCAGCGACCAAGTCGGCCTGTGGGGTCTTTAAGAGAGGAGAGCCAACACAAGGCATGGTGCTCCGTAATTACGCCGAAGGACCTCACAAACAAACTGGGGCGGAATTATGTTAATGCCCAAACAAGTGCAAGGCACTCCCGCTCAGTGATGGAATAGTTACGTTCAGAGGGAGATAGCGGGCGGCTGGCACAGGCAATGACACGATAGTGGTCGTGCTGCCGCTGCACAAGGAGAGCCTCAATACCATGGCCACTGGCGTCGGTGCGAAGTTCCGTAGGCGCAGAGGGGTTGAAATGGGTCAGCACAGGTGGAGCAATGAGGGCGGCAACAAGTGCGGTGAAGGCGCGAGGTTCGTCAAGGCCCCAGGAGAAAGGCATATCTTTCTTCAGGAGGGTGGTAAGGAGACACGCCGTGCCGGCAAATTTCGGGATAAACCGGTGGAAATACGTGCAGAGCCAGAGGAAACTGCGCACATCGCTTGAGGAACGGGAGGTGGGGAACTCGCGGACGGCACGAACTTTGTCAGGGTCGGGCTTGACACCAGAAGCATCGACCAAGTGGTCGATGGCCTTAATTTGGCGCTGGCCGAAGCTGCACATCTTGGAGTTGAGAGTTGGAGATCGGCGCGGCGGAAGACGGCAAGGATAGTAGAAAGACGGCGTAGGTGGCTTTCGAAAGTTGGGGAAAAATGACAACGTCATCTAGGTAGCACAAGCACGTCGTCCATTTGAAGCCACACAGGAGCGATTCCATCATACGCTCGAAGGTGGCAGGAGCGTTGCAGAGGCCGAAAGGGATGGCTTTGAATTGGTACAGGCCATCGGGGGTACAAAGGATTTCTTCTCATGATCCCGTTAGTACACAGCAATTTGCCAGTATCAATAGAAGAAAAATAGTTGACACCGTGCAGGAAGTCGAGGGCGTCGCCAATTCTCGGAAGAAGCTAGACGTCTTTCTTTGTTATTTGATTAGAATGGCGATATTCTGCACAGGAGCGCAAACTTCCATCTTTCTTTTTGGGTAACACCACAGGAGACGCACATGGACTGCTAGAAGGCTCGATAATGTTGTTCGCCAGCATCTTGTCCACCCCCGTCTGAATGACATGGCGCTCAGGAAGCGAGACACGATAGGGCCTTCTGTGTATGGGGCTGGCATCGCCCGTATGTATGTGATGGGTTACAACTGTAGTTTGGCCGAGATGACGATTCCCAAAATTGAAGATGTCACTGTAGGAAACTAACAGGGTGGAGAGCGCGTGGGCGTGGTCAAGTGGCAAATCCGCCGCGATCATTGCAGAAATAAAGTCCGGACTTGAAGCGGCCGAGCGGGGACTAGGAAGACCAGACTGAGGCCCAGATGCGAGAGCAGAAACTGTGCATTCGGCCATAGAGTGCTATTCCAAAGGGTTAAATTTGAAAACAGAGGCTGAAGTTGAGAATCGGAAGGTAGGTGCGGTTACCGATGACGGTCAGGACGGTGTGTGGAAGGATGACGTTTCGTTGAGGGACAACGTGCTTGATTGGGTTAGTGACATAGGCTCCATCAGGAACGGCGGGAACGAGGGACATTGGAACATAGACTGCAGCATCGCGTGGCAGGCGAGTAATTTTAACGGGACGTAAGCGGGGCTGCTTCGAATCGGCGCTTTCAGATCAGAGCGGCAGGTCCAAACGAAGAAGGCCAGTGGAGCAATCAATTAGCGCCGCGTGGGTCGTTAAAAATTGATGCCGATGATCACATCGTGGGGGCAGTGGTCGAGCACGTGCACATTCCAACGACGGCAGCAGCACTGCTGTCGGCGACAAGAAAGGCTGAGGAAACGGCGGGTGTCACAACCTTCTTCAGACGACGGCGAAAGGAGCATCTCAGGACCGAAATTTGAACGCCAGTGTCAAGCAGAGCCGTAACTGGTGCACCGTCGACGCAGATATCGAGAAGGTTGCAGCGAGGAGCGGGGTTCAGGAGAGGATTTTCGGGCCAGGTCATTAATGCAGCGTCACCTGCGGGAGCTGCATTGGTTAGTTTTCTGAATGAAAACCAGGTAAGGGCGGAGTGGCCGGGCGTTGAAGTTGTGGCGAACGGGAGCGACGGACCTGAGGTGAAGGCGAGCGGGCGGCTGTACCTGCGCAGGGTAAGAGTGTCGTTGGCGTGTGAGAACTCAGGACGGGAAGACATCTGGCGTGGGCCGTAGTCGGCACGGCGATCGCAATCAGAACGAGGTCCGTTGTCGGCATGACGATCATAGTTACAGCTAGGTCCGTAGTCTATACGACGATCATGATTATAGCTAGAGCGAGGTGGGCAAAAACCAACGGCTGCGGCAGTGGCGGCAAATGTGGCCGAACGCGAGCAGTTGAAGCAGATAGCCCGGTCGTCTGAGATTTGCCAGTCCGCAGGATTCTGGTAGCGGTAACGTGGAGGGATGGCCGGAGTCGGTGAAGCAGCAGCAACCAACGGAGCGATGATTGGTGCACAGGGCGACGCAGAGGGCAGGCCAGAATTGAGACCCACGTTCGCGAACTACTGGCGAACAACGGCCTTGATCAGGGCAATCGTAGCGTCAGGCGGCTGAGGGGCGAAGGTGACGGGAGTCATAGCCTCCAGTTCTCTCCGTACAATTCGGGTTAAATTGGCTACATGGGATGGCTGTTGCAGTGTCGGCACTTCTTCGCAGGAAGATATCGTCGCCGTGTTCTGAAGGCGGCCGAAACAGGGAGAAATGCGGCGGTGTTTGGCTTGCTCAAACTGCAGGCATACCTGGAGAGCAAAGTCGACCGTTGCGCAGTCATTGCAGAGGAGGAGGGTAAAAGCGTCGTCAGCGATCCCCTTGAGTATGTGGCCGACCTTGTCGGTCTCTGACATGGCGCTATCTACCTTACGGCAAAGTGCGAGGACGTCCTGGATGTAAGAGATGTAAGACTCGGTGGATGACTTGGCTCGAGAATCAAGGTCTTTCTTAGCGCCGAGGTTGCGTCTAATTGGCTTGCCAAATAAGTCGCGGAGCTTCTGCTTACAGGTGTCCCAAGAGGCAAGTTCTTCCTCATGCGTCTCAAACCAGACGCGCGCCGTACCCGCCAAGTAGATGACCACGTTAGAAAGCTTGAGGGACGCGCCCCAGCGGTTGTGCTTACTCACACGCTGACACATGGCTAGCCAATCTTCAACATCGACGTCGTCGGTGACACAAAAGGTGCCCGGGTCGCGAGGTTGTGCCACGACAGCGGTCGGCGCTGGGGTTGACGCTGTGGTCGGAGGTGGGTTGGACGGCATAGCTATGGATTCAATGTGACGACCGCTGCGGTGGTCCAGGGCGGGGTGTAGTACCCAGCACAACCTCCACCAAATGTTACGGGGTTAGTTCAGCAGTAGGAACGATAGGCCGCACACAGGAGAAACACCAGAAGCCAGCACTAGAACTAGCTGCAGCGTCCTTGTCGTCGTCTACTCTCCAGCGACAGAACAGCTTCCACTTCGCATCGCGCCTGTGTACCGTAACAATATTTGCGGTTTACAGCCGAGCGATTGACCTTGTCTATTTTCCTTATTTAGAATTGAGAAGAAATGGATGTCGTAGTAAGTATTCTAGTAGTCAAGTACGGCTTCCGATCTGTGACATTCTTTTCCCGTAACGCACAGCCCCGCAGATCAGAGATATCAATCTGTTTTCAGAGGTACGCAATGTCGTTTCGCGCAGGCTCTGGGCACGATATTATCGGCGTCTACTCCTACCAAAAGGTCCCCGGTGTCCAAACAGGTGGGGTCGGGTGATGCGGTGAGTGAGGATAGCGTGCATTTCGTGCTTACAGCATCTATGGCACCCAAGGGCCCTGCTTATGGCGCGCCCCTGAAGCGACTTGTTGTAGAGCTCATGAAGCATGGCCACGGGCAAAGAGATCGAAGTTTGCAGGCTTCTTATGCTCTGGCTGCGCTTTCAACAAATAGCGAACGGATCATTCCCATTCATTCAGGAATCACTGCCTGCTTTATGCCCTGCGGAATACTGCTGGACTGCATCGGCTTTCTGAGTCCCTGTTACGACTATTAACGCACTGAGATTCTCCTTTTCCTACGCAGCTTGATGGCAAGTATTCAAACCTTGATGAATAAAGCTGCAAAATGCAACTCTGACAATATATACAGTTACCGATACTTACATTTACCAAATTTCTCTGCCGAAAATATTGCGCATTTGGTCTCAGCTGCCCGTTTTAGTCCGTAGATATAGCATTCTCCAAATTTGCCCAATGTCGTTCGAAGGGATCTTGGACCCGGTTGATGTCCTTAAATAGATACGAAATGTAAGATATGCACGTGTGATGTGACATATCACTTGATGCTAATGCACCCAGTGTGGTCTGTTCAAATTTATTCTCCAGCCCCCCAAAATGCTCCTCGTGAAGCATCGGGATAATGAAGCTTTACAATAATTACATTACCTTGTATAGCTGCACTTTTTGTCGTTACAAACGCAGCACGGTTGAGAGAGTCGGCAATAATTCTATTTATTGCTTTGCAGTCACGGTTGAGAGAGTCGGCAGTAATTCTATTTATTGCTTTGCAGTCTACCTGTCAGCTTATTGCACAATATCTTATCGGCGCAATGCGAAAGCGGTGACTAATGTTGCAATATTTATTGCGCATGTCTACTTATGTGTTACCATGTTATTTGGTTCTATAATACTAGGAATGTGTAGACAAGCATTGTGGATGTACTTCATGCAACCAGTACTATCTTTGCAGACATGGTTGGCCAGAAAGGTGGAATTTTATTGCAAGACTTCTGTTTTAGTTCTTGTAGTGTCGTAAGAAGAGTGAATAAATGTTGTACACGCACAAAGGAAGTGAATTATTTTGTAGTTGTGAACGCGTAGTACACGGATGTTCATTAGAGGTGTCCATCTGGTTGGGTAAAAGAAGGCCAGCGTTAAATTCAATTCCATTGAAATGTAAGTGATTTCACAGGATGCAAATTAAATTCACGAGTTACCTAAAGAGAAAACTCTGGTTTTCAGAAAGATTACGTAAAAGTAAAGCTTGTTCTTTAGAAATGCCAGAAATGCAAAAAATATTTCCCTGCCTATTATAAAGCTCTGCTAAATAACAGAAAAGCGTTTCATTCTGCCGGAGCTGCTGCAGCGATGCGTGCATTGGTTCATAAGGGTGCGGAAATGAATTTTAAATGCTGGCACATGATATTTATTGAACGATGTCGTTCGCTGTAAAAGAGTTACACATGATAGAATTTGACCCAGAGTGAGTTGCGGGCGGTGACTGATCCCGCGGAAACATCGAGGGGTGGTGGGCAGCAGTCATTAGTCATTAGGGAGTGCTTAAGGAGTACTTAGAGAGGGAGTCATTGCACATGTTGGCACTGTTAGTCGGGTGATATAACTGCAACTGATTATGTTGCGCGTTCTCTTTAACCGCTGCAGTAGAATAACAAGTAAACGGAAACACAAAGAGGATAAAAAGTAATACAGAAATAAGTTAGACAAGAGCACACCGTCTATTCACTGCAGCTAACAACGAGCTTAAAAAATTATTCAGTGGATTCAATAGCCTAGAACATCTTTATTGCGGGACAGGATTAAAACCCCATGAGAAAGGTGCCCGGTTCGCCTTGGGCTCATCATTTATCCAGTTTCTTCAAATAGAACGGTTTCGAAAGAGCCAATAGTTGATGGAGAACTTAGCTGTAGACCGGTAACTTAGAGCAAGAGTTTGTACATGTTTCTGAGGGCTTAAAAACTCATGCGGAAGCCCAGTAGAATCATTATCGAATAAACTGAAGTAATGTTGAAGAGTTTTAACACGAGGCCAGTTTACGATAGGGAGTGGAGCACTTCATGCGTAAAGGAAATGCATATTCCTAAGGTAGATATTGACCTCAGGCTCGAAGTATGAGACTGAATGAAATTCTGCGTCCAATAATATCGGGGTGAGCTGCATTTCGCGGCTATTCTCAGGTTATCAATAGCAGCTCATCATTTTTCTCAAGAGAAAAGTGTATATTAGTTGTATCCTGCTGACACTTGCTTAGGCATCATTGTCTGGGAGGTCAACGCAAACGCTTGAAGCTATATTGCGGACAACGCAGGCAGCTATGGAAAGATAAAAGACGGGAAGTATAAAAGGAGCAGAAGCAGAGCATAGTGAGCGGGGAATACACGTGACTTCGTAATATCGTAGTAAATATGAAGAACATGAAATCGACATGAACACGACATGTAATGCGAGGACTGATAACCCTTTTCCCTTCAGGGTAAAGACGTGAATTACAAGAATAGACATATATAGCAAGGGGCGCCAGAGCGTCGGGACAGAAAATCTGCGGAAATATGATGATCAATAGTTACCGCTGAACAGTGTTAAGTGGAGTCGACTAGAGGAGATTTTTATCCTCTAGTGCGCGTACCTTGGCTTGTGATGAAAGAAAAATAAGGAAAAAATTACACTTTCGGTAGCTTCCGCAGAGAAACCACGATCGTGCCTGGACTATGCAATGACTCAAATGTGAAGTGTCACGGGCGCTTAAACGCATTGCTGCTACCGCTGAGTTTCCCGAATTGGGCAAAATGCCGTAAACGTTGTGAATTCTTTGTTCCGACAAGTGTGGGCCAAGACCTGCTGATACTATCGCGCATTGTGTCTTCGGGCATCGTTCGTAGCGCTTGTTCCCCGTGTTCACACCCCTACATGTTTGCGGGCTCTTGCCAGCCCTAATTACGAAGACGGTGATGGTAACGCGTAGCATGTAAGCATGGCCACGTGCTCCCCTTTCTTCGTAGCACTGAATTTAATTGAATTTATTTTCTCGAGAACAAAGCTGGAAGGAATTCCAGGCAAAAAGCTGCTCTCGCAGATTGACTGGGCCCGTAAAACCTTTAGATAGTGGTGGCTTCGACATATCAAGTGATGGAAATAAGCATAAGAAAGATACAACAAAAGAGAACGAATATACGCATTATGAAATACAAACAATGAATAACACTTAACAAATACAACTGTATGGTTAAAACGGATGCTTCTAGGCTCGTCTAATGCACAATAATACGCAATCAAGGAACACACATGTAATAGAATCGCAAATATGTACTTAATGTTCACTAATACATATTTTGAACATATGTACATACATGAAAACCAGAATGTACACAAAAAGTTGTATGACATAATAAAAATTTTACAGAAAGGCACAAAATTATCTCCGTGCATCAAAGAGCACCTAGAGAATGAGAAGAAATGAATCTTAAAAATTCCTCAAAACTCGGCAAAGTACCGGCTCAATTCTTCGAATCTGAAACTGGTGGTATGTTTATATTTGTTGAGTGCACGCTGAAGATTGCGTTGCAATGTGTGGTGTTTAGATTTAGCTCAAAAATGAAGAACAAACCAAGTACGCGTGATGCGGATATTAGCAGAAGTATGTTTAATTTTAAAGGAGGCTGTTTCAGTTATAAGGGCCTTGTAAGAACTATTAGAAAAAGAAAACAAACGTAGCATCTGGAAGTCATACATGTGGTCAATGATGATAATGTGATACAATGGAAACAAAACGTTGGTTGGGGATAAGTAGTGCACGTTTGCGATGTGACGAAGGTTTTTCTTTTGGAGACGCAGAATCTTCGCGATATTTGTTTTCGTAGTGGTTGCCCATATTAACATATAGAATATAATATGAGATTCGAAAAATGCATAATAAATTTGTCGCTTAACCTTTAAGGGTAGCAGTTTTCTGCATTGTGACAGTGCTCCTGTTGTCGCAGCGAGCTTTTTACAGACGTTATTCACCTGCATATCCCAGCTGAGATTAGATGAGAAAACGACTCCCAGAAGTTTGTGCTCATGCACAATTTGATTTTCATTATCAGCATATTAATCACGCGTTGAATTTAAAGTAGGTTATATTTTGCCTGGAAGAAAATTACTTTTGTTCTTGCTGCAATAATAGTTATCTAACTGCGCTGCAACCAGAGCAAGAGCTTGTCAAGCACATCATTGTATTTTAATAATGATTTGGCTGCACTTGGACCAGAAAATACCACTGTACTATCATCTCCATTTATTAGGAACTTCGCCGTTTGGCCTAGTGTAAATATATAATTAAAAAAATAATAATAAATAGAGGCAACAAAATACTTCCTTGTGAGCCGCCGCGGTGGCTCAGTGGTTATGGCGCTCGGCTGCTGGCCCGAAAGACGCGGGTTCCATCCCGGCCGCGGCGGTCGGATTTAGATGGAGGAAAAATTCTAGAGGCCTGTGTACTGTGCGATGTAAGTGCACGTTAAAGAACCCCGGGTGGTCGAAATTTCCGGAGCCCTTCACTACGGCGTCTATGATAGCCTGAGTCGCTTTGGGAAGTTAAACCCCCTTAAACCAATCTAAACCAAACTTCCTTGTGGTACACCATGTGTAACTGTTAACTGTTAAGAAATTTGACTGTTCTCTATCGAAGCGTACGCACTCAGTTCTACCACTCATATATGATCGAAACAGTTCCAGTGGTGTGCCCCGAATTCCGTAGAGTGAAAGTTTATGCTGTAGTATATCGTGAATAAGAGAATCAAAGACCTTCGTGAAGTAAATAAATAAACCTAAGATTTAATGGTTATTTTCTATATTTTATGGTATATTTTCTTTCAGAGTTAATAAGGCTGTCTCTGTTGATCTATTTTTCCTAAATCCATATTGGGCATTGGTTAGCACTTGATTCTTATCTAGAAAAAGAATTACTCGATCATAATTTAGTTTCTCTAGCTCCTTTGAAAATATTGGGAGAACAGATATCGGTTTGTAATTTGAAAATAATTTTTATTGACTCTCTTATGAACTGCAGTTAATCTAGTTTCCTTCATGGCAACTGGAAATACACCCGTTTCAAGAACCTAGGTAAAGATACGAGTTAGAACAGAAAGAATATCCTCCAAAACATATTACACTGACTTTACTGGCATGTTACATACATCTAATGCTGTACTCTTATTCAAATGAATAAATGTTGTGTAGGACTTCTGATTCATTGGTTGGCTGCAAAAACATACTTTCGGGAACACTATGAATAGCTATATCCAAATTTACTGGGTTATTATGGCTGGGCTTCTCGACAGAGTAATGGCAGAGGACATATACTTTTCCAACAACGCATCTGCTTCTCTTGGTGTAAAATGTGCCCTACAGAGTACAGTGTGCTTAGTTTCATCTGCTTTTTGTTGTTTATCTTTATATAAAGACTGCAGTGTTTCCCAAAATTCCGTGATGTCATGGCGCTGTGAAGGTTAACGTTTCGAGCGGTTAACAGACGCTCGGTAACACTACTCCGCAAACGCTTCGCCTGCTGGGTTAGCCTGGCATCTTCAGGAATGAATGTATTAAGGTGCCGACCCAAAATCGTGATCGCTGCTTCGTCGTCCGTGGTGGTGTCCAACTATCCGAAGTTTGTTTAGCTGCATAAGCAAATACTGCGCAGAGAACGGCACGCAGAAAAGAGAGGAACACATGAGATCAGCGCAGGCTAGCAAGTGGTTTAATGCGCCGAGGTATCCTTGCCTTTTCAACAACAAAGCGCATATGTTGCCAATGTCTCACGTGGCCTGAAGAGACGTGGTAGAAATTCGGCGTTGGCGTTCTTCTTTCTGCGCCCTGCAAGCTGTCCTGTCTGTGCTCACTAACCAATAAAGATAAACAAAATAATGTTGGGTGTGGCATCAACCATCAAAACAACTTTGTGTCTTGCAGAACGAATGTCACCTGCCAGATTCCGCCCAGCTGTGGGAAGTTGTATATCGGACAGACGGGCCGCTGCGTTAACGAATGGCTACATAAGCCTGCCAGCCTCTTAGACGCAGCACGTGTGCAGCGTGTATCTAGATATCGCAGGTCCTGCAAACATGACAAGGAAGCTTTCACACCGCTCGTTTGGATCTTTTTTCATTTTTCCTGTCAAAACATTCCTGTATCCAGCAATTAACCGCCTGTGTCTTGGGCACACCCCTGCAGTGGGTATCTGCCAGCATTGTTTGAGGCCTACAACAAGATTATCGGTGCTTCGAGGGAAAGAAAGGAAACGGCAGTTTTAGGAGACTTCCAGACAGCGAGTTATGGCCCTGACAAATGCGCAAGTGAGGCTTCCATTCACTTGTGCTGGTAGGAACTGGAATCTTTTGGGATGACAAGGTCATTCTTCCTTTGCGGTGGTGTGTGTTTTGCGCGCATACGCTTTGTTGAAGAGGCAAGAAGGCTTTGCCTCTGTTGTTAGTATGTGCTCGTCCTACGTGTTTGTTCCCTTTTCTGTGTCCCGTTTTTGCACAGGTTTCAAGTTTAGAGAACGTCATAGTAGCTAGCTCCCCTACCCCACATTTCTTGTTTAGCTCTTGTTGGTTCAGCTCTCTACTTGGTTGCAATTCCTAATGTGTGGAAACATCTGAAAGCATACCCTCCCAGATTGATATTGAAAACAATTATCAGACCACCGGTGACAAGGCACGAATGAAAACAACGACGTGTCCCAAGGGTTCTGTGACAGCTCAGCTGTAGGTGGTGCTGTTTGCCCTTCTCGAAATCTCTCCATCCGATGGAATGTTAGAAATGGCTGTATTCACACCCGTTAGTTGTGAGTTAGATCTGTGAGCAAATTTTTGCTTTCAGTGGCCTGTCTCACTGCGTTCTGCTCGACAATTCCATAAAAAAGTGTGTAGTATACTTCACACAGGTCTGACTACGAGCTTAACACAACGCAGACGTAGATCACGAACAGACAGTAAACAGAATAAGCACTGACAAACAATTTTTTTTATTGAGAGAACGGCCATTTATATGTTTTTTCTAACTTAACTAAAGCGAGGCAAAAGGAGGGAAAAACCGCCTTTCACACAATTATAAAAAGCAAAACATGCTCTTCAGTGTTATATGCGCTCAAGTGTAGTTACATTGTTTCTGTGATAAGTGGTGGAACTCATAATTTCTGCCACAGTCTCGGTTAGAAGCTTTTTGTCTTTATCACTCACTATTTCTGATAGATGGCTTATACAGATGGCTTGGTTAGAAGAGTGCGGAAAGCTTTTCGTATTTCAGGAGGTCGTGTAAAAAGCTGAAATGCCCGGGTACATTTCAATCATTTAGCATCAAAATGAGACAATGAATCACCGGCACGTGTCCTCTGTTTCGCTTTCAGCCTTAGTTATATAGAGACACTTCAGTATTTATCCGTCCGGATTTTGAAAATTTGTGTGCACCAACTACTGCGCTATTCAAGAACAAACATTCGTCACAATGTAGCATATTATTGTTACGTTGTTTGAGACATAATTCAAGATCGGTACTACTGAGATTTTTTGTAATGAGTAGCGTACTCGTGCCGTCCACGGGTACAGTCTTCGGAAAGACTGGCTGTTCAGGCGGAACAATGGCCTGCGCCGCTTGCCGGTTCTTTCCGCGTACGCCTAGGCTCAACGCTCTCAAGAAAATTCATTCAGGAAAATGGAGTACCTCAGGGGTGTATATTAAGCACGACCGTCTTTATTATAAAAATAAAATACATAGCTGAAATAATCCCGAAGTCAATAATGTATTCACTCTACGTCGACTATCTCCAGATAGCCTGCACATCCTCAAACATAGCAACATGCGAGAGACAAATACAACTGACAGTAAACAAAGTGACGACATGGGCAGATAAAAATGGTTTCAAGTTTTTTACGCAGAAGTCAGTAGCTGTTCTGTTCTCGCTGAAAGGAGTACTGCACACAGATCCCACCTTTTTTCTAAATGAAGTCACGATAGCAGTAAAAGTCGAGCACAAATTTTTGGGAATAACTTTTGATAAAAACTCACATTCCTGCCACATATTAACACCCTCAAAAGGAAAGCATCTAAATCTTTGAATATACTAAAAGTACTCTCACGGAAACACTGGGGCTCTGATAGGGCATGTCTGTTACAAATTTATCGTTCGGTAGTATGCTCTACCTTAGATTACGGTTGCATAGTGCCGCGAATATTTGCAGTGTTTGTTCGTTTTTCAAATCTGCCGCCACACCACTTTATCGCTTTGTTTGCGACGCAAGACGCGACTAGATTCATCTCGATTGATCGCAGCCAGGCAGAGCTGACTCTACGTTGTTCCGGAACGTTCTAGTAACTTTGCACGCTTTATCTCGAAAGTTCGCAATCAGCTTTAAACTGAGCACGGCCAACAGCGGCGGGCATTTTGTTTGACGACCGCCGAGCACGCTTGTCGCTTCGCCGCCGCCGATTGATTCAGTCCAATTTGGGCGCAAGTCAGCCCAATAAACAGTTTTCTTTTAGAAGACCTTTTGTCTGTCTTCATCGCTGCTTCGACTGCCGTCACCACTACGTGACAATAGATTATGGATCAGCGAGACCATCGTACCTTAAGCGACTGGATCCAGTATATAATTTCGGCTTGCGTCTTTCAGGTGGTGATGCATACAGAACGTCGAATATAAATACTCTGTATGTAGAAACTAATGAAACATCGCTTAAAGACAGAAGAGCCATTCTCACATGCTCGTACATTTTAAAAATCCGTTCACTATACAAACATATTTATTATCCCTTCGTTACAAAGTGCCAATCTAGAATACTCTTTAACAATAAACCGCAAGATACCAGGCCACTGCTCTTGCGATTCGAAGAGATATGCCAGAACTTCGGCATATTAGACGGGTTGCAAAGCATGGCTCAAAGGCCGGGTCCACTGCCCCATGGTATCACTTCTGAAATCTGTGATTTCAGTCACACACAGTTTCGCAAGAAACAAATTCCGGAAGAGGCTGTAATGCCAGAATTTTTTACACTCGAGAAAAAATACAGTCGTTTCACAGAATATTATACAGATGGGTCAATAACAGAGGCATATGTTTGAAGCGCAGTGGTAGACTTCCACAGTCTGTATCCATCTTCACTGCAGAATGCTACGCCATTTGTGTAGCCATAAAAAATATTAAAGGAGAACCTCTCCAACAGTATTATTTACTCAGACTCGCTTACAGCCATTCATTCGGGAAATGCAATAACTCTACTGCTTGGCGACCTTATACACAACATTACAACAGCATAGCAAAAGGACAAAACATTAGACTCTGCTGGGTACCTAGTCACGTTGGCATAAAATGCAACGGAAGAGCAGATTTGTGCTCTGCTCAAGCTAGTGGCAAGCAAATTAAAAATGTAAATATCCCCTATAAAGATTGCATAAAATTTATACATTTAAATGCAAGGAAACAATAGCAGTCCGCTTGAAACAGCGAAATAAATAACGAACTATACCTAATAAAACCAGTTTTAGGCCAATGGAAGCCATCTGTGCACCAAAAACGTTCCAAGGAAGTTCTCATGTGCCGTGTCCGTATAGGCCACACACACATTACACACAACTTTCTGCTTAAGAAAAAAGTCAAACCAGTTTGTACTTGTGGAGATGAACTTACATTTAATCACATTTTACTTTCATGCTCGCAAGTGGAAAAGCAATGGAAAGCGTGCTTTTCCCCAATCTATAACCAATGCATCCCTTTTCACCCAGCACTGCTCTTAGGTGAAAATGCAATTGTCGACATGTTCTGCGTTTTTAGATTTTTAACAGAAGTTGGTGTTTTAAAGAAGATGTAAAACATGACCCAGTGTTTCGCCGATGTACCTCAGCCACTTTCTCATTCAGGCGAAAAGGGCTCAGGTTTTGTATTGATTGGTTGGGGGCCTCCAGTTCTTGCACAGCCAAGGACGACTGATGAGGTTACCCGACCTCCTTTGAAACTTTTTATATTAGCTATTTATCAATACTGTTTTGATCTCAATACTAGGTAGAAGGAAATAACTTTTTCAGCTGTACACATCGCCAAGTTTTAAATCTTTTTAAAAATCTCCAGAAAACAATTTTTATACCTTGAGCTCGGCGCATGATAGCCTTAGTTGCTTATGCGCCATTAAACCCAACACAACAACATCAAGGTAATTGCCCAACTCATTTCGGCTTCCCTTTTTAAAAAGCACTAATACTTTCGCGGTTTGCATTTTCACAGGAAATGTCGATGTCGTCAGATATTTATTAAAAAATATGCTTTAGCACCAGTGTGCTTTGGCATCTGCGACATTCTTTGCTGGTTTTATTCGAATTGCGTCGATATCTCTACTGCTGGTGTTCTTTAAATTTTTTATTGCTGAAATTGCTTCCTGTAGATTCACTGGCTGCAGAAATATTGATTTTTCATTCCGCGTGCTGATATATCGACATGCATTTGAGGAGCTGCCTGGCGTACTCATATTTGCAAAAAAAAATAAATATTGAAAGCATCAGCCAGTTCTGCCTCGTGCAAAACTTTGACATTAAATGTTAGTTTAGAAATGCAGCTACGTTGGTTATCGTGACGCAATAGCGTGTTTAATTTGTCCCAGAGCGACTCACTCGGCTCATTTTTATCGTTCAAAAACGTGAGATGTACTCTTTATGCACAGTACGCAGTTTTTTCGTTGGTTGGTTTCGATACGGTTTAAAGACGCTCAAGTCATCAGGATTGCTGGTGTCTAATAACTGTCTGTAGAGCTTATCTTTTGCTCTCATTTGTTAGTACAGTTCATGTGTGACCAATAGTTTTCGAATTTTTCTACTCTTTTGGCGTCTTTTAACAGGAAAATGAGCATTGTATAACCTTTTGAAGGTATCCAAAAAAAAACATTGTAGGCGTTATTAGCATCAAGCAAACTCTGGACTTCGCACCAGTCTATATAAAGCAGCTCATTCCAAAACGCGTTAAGAACCGTATCGGTTATTGGCTGGTAAATACTGTCAGCAGAGGAACAGTTTAGAGTGCGGACAACTTGTAAACAAAAAAACACAGGAAGATGATCACTAATGGAACATGATAGGGCACCAGCTATGATATATTGCGATGAAAGGTCTGTTATATGTCTAACACTGACTCACATTGAGTTGTTATACTGGTTGGTTCATTAATAACGTTGTCAAATTCATATCACAAGAGAAGGTTGTTAAAGTTTGCACTAGTAGGAGTGTTAACACACATATCAGTATTATATCCTGATACTGCTTATACTGCTTTTCTAAAACACATGAAAGAAAGCCTTCAAAGAAATAAAAAAAAATGTTTAAAGCCCATTTGGCGGCCAATAACAGACCGAATATATTTCCTTGCAAATAAATTAAACACTTTATATTTTGGAGTCATTGCACTAAATGAATCAAGCAGTTCACAGTCCATTTGTACCAAAGTGTGAATTGCAGTGCCACCTCTGCGACCACAAGGGCGATTGATGTAGTGCGTACTGTTGCCTTTCTTTCTGAAAACGTCACTCTCGTTCGTGCTGCATGTTTCGCTTAACAGAACAACAGAAAAGCTAAAAGAAAATTTACTGAAGAATTCTTCTAAAGAAAATGTTTTGTTGCGGACAGATCTTGTGTTTAGGTGTACACATTTCAGTACGGAAGACCTAAAGTTAGATACCGTATTGTTCAGGTCATCTGGTGAGTAAAAGGTGTGCATATAGGTCTTTAAACTCTTCACTTAAGTATTCCACTCAATGCACACTGCATTTTGGCTTACAGCTATGAATGTCCTCGAGGCATTTAATATGAATTGCGTTTGCCCCATCTATCATCCGCACAAGAACCTTCTCATGGGTATACCATACATATTTGAACTTGGCCTTTTTCGCCCAATTTTTTGTTCTCAGCTGTTCTCCGTTGTGTCTGGTTAGGTTTTCTTGGATGAAGATGTTTGGCTTACTATCTTTTAGGTTGTTCTTCTTACTCTACCAAGATTCCCTGATTACCTGCAGCCGCCGCGGTGGCTGAGTGGTTATGGCGCTCGGCTGCTGGCCCGAAAGACACGAGTTCGATCCCGGCAGCGGCGGTAGAATTTCAATGGAGGCGAAATTCTAGAGGCCCGTGTGCTGTGCTATGCCAATGCACGTTAAAGAACCCCAGGTGGTCGAAATTTCCGGAGCCTTTCACTACGGCGTCTCTCATAGCCTGGGTCGCTTTGGGATGTTAAAGCCCCATAAGCCATAAACCATCACCTGCCTAGTGAAGCGCAGGATTATGCCGGGTATCTTATCTTTCTTAGGGCAGCCTGTGTGCCGAGACACGGTCTTGTTTGACGAGATTAGGCGTCTTGAGCTTATCTGCGAACTCATTGAATATCGGGAGCAAGTTTTCATCAGTCAGAGAAGGAACACCATGAACTTCCAAATTCAGCTGCCTATTTCTAAATTTAAGGTAGTTTAGAAGAACTTCTTGTTGGGCTAGTTCTAAATTTAAACTCATTTACTTCTCGTCGAAGTTGTACCTGAGCTGATAGGTTGTTTTCATTCCTTTCCTCAAGTTCTTGCACCTTCTTTCTGAGCACTCTAATCGCATTTTTTTGCACACCGATTGTGTTTTTAAATCTTCAGAAATGACAGACATGTGCGTGATATATTCTTCCATGGCTTCCACTCGAGTTACGAGGGCTGGTAGGCTTTCAAGCTCCAGTTTAATAGATGTATTGATAGCCTTTATATCTCCATCGGTCTTGCATCGAGCTCCGAAAATTTTGGCATCGCCACGCTTTCTTGGCAGCGTCACAGTTTTCCTTGAGAGGCTTTTCCGCTCGCCCCGCACATTTTTTGAAATGGTACTCCTGTGCGCATTCTGAACAAGGTACGCGTCCTTCGCTCTTATGAAAGACCACATTACAAGTGCAGCCGGTGTTAGACATGATTTTCCCTGCGACAAGATGTCGCTAGAACCAACGCAGGAAAGTACACTAGAGGTCTTTGGAAACGACCGCAGCACAGGCACCATCAAGTAGAAGAATATGAGTACCAACTAACCTGCACAGTTTTGACAGCAGAGTAAGTGGTGATGTTCGCAGGGTGCTGCTGCCGCAGCTAAATGACTGCTTCGCCAGGTGCGTCTGATTTATATACGGTCGATGGCTCCGTCTGGCGCGCAGGCGCACTGGATGCTTGCAGCGATGATAGCAGCTGTGATTTCGTGCGGAGCTGGTCGTGCAGTAGAACAGTAGTTGAACGGTGACTTGAGTGGCAGGAAAAGCTAGACAACCCGCCGTGTCCGATGGGGCCGGGCAGCGTCAGACGATCCAGGTAAAGACCGCTCTTCGTCGTATCTGCACAGTTTCGACGGCAGAGTAAGTGGTGATGTTCGCAGGGTGATGCTGCCGCTGCCAAATGATACATAAACATAACATAGTACATAACATACATAACATAGGAAAAGTCACAACACAGGGACGTATCATAAAATCCTGCTGGGTGCCGAGCCATGTTAAAATAGATCGTAATGAAAGAGCCGACAAATGTGCTGCACAAGCTGGCAGGCGTGAAATTGCGAAAATCAGCGTGCCCCACAAAGACTGCATGGAATTAATACACAGTAGTCTGAAGGCTTAATGGGAGACAGCTTGAGATAATGAAATGAACAACAAGCTGGATTTTGTAAAGCCGGTCCTTGGCGAATAAAAGACCAGTACACAGCAGGAACGTTTTACAGAAGTAACTTCATGTCGTCTCCGCATCGGATACACACCTGACACATAATTTCTTAGTAACCAATCTAGACAAGCCTTTTTGTGAAAGATGAGAAGACGAGCTCACAGTACACCTTATTTTATTACCATGCTCAAAGTCTAAAAAATAAGACAGAAGTATTTTACTCAATTTTAGAACCAATGGATTCTATTTCACCCTCCGCTGCTCTTAAGTGATTATGCGATTGTTGAATGTCTTCTGTTTTTAACTTTTCAAGAGAAGCTGGCTTTTTTATTTACTGTGAATATCCCACTTGTCGTTGGTACACCTCAGCCACTTTCTCTTTCCTGAGAAGAAGGCCGAGGTGTGTATTTCAATGGTTGGGAGCCTCCAGATCCTTGCCCTGTCAAGGACGGCTGATGAGGTTAGCCGACCTCATTTAAAGCTTTTAATATTAGCCATTTATAAATCTTGTTCTCGCTCTCAATAATGAGTACAGGGAAATAACTTTTGAAGCTTTCTACACCAGCATATTTTTTCTTATTTGTAAATTCTCCAGAAAACAATTTTACTTTACCCTGAGCTTAGCGCATGTTAGCCTTAGCTGCTTATGTGCCATTAAACCCAACGCAACACAACACTTGGTGGCGTGAAACTTATTGAAACACCCGTGCTTTACGCAGAGGGTAAGATTGCAATTCTCGCAGGCTCACGTGGATAACTTGTGGCGATACTGGCATCGTATTTGCTTCTCTAGTTTGTGCGGAAAGTGTCCTTCTTTGTCGAAAACTTCATCAGGCACAATGGAAGCAGGACATCTCCGAACGGCTGGTTGCTTAGTGGCAAGACGCAGGAAATGGCGAGTTACACTTCGCTCTAAAGCAAGAAGGTCAATACGCTCCTCTGCAGCGAGTTGGTGAATATTCCCGGCGTCTGCCATTGCAATGTTAAGCATCTGTGGGAACAAATGCCACCACCACTTCTTTCGTGCCTCTGGTGCTGCACCTGTAGCTGTTCAAAGCTTGATCCGAAAGGTCCACGCCTCCCATGCCGCTATTGTAGCTGGAAAACAACTTTGTTTGTGGAACGCCTACTTCTTTGTGCGCTCTAATCTAATACCGCTTCACAAAACATGTTGGTCCAATGCTCTCATAGTTGCTTGCGATAGAAACTACACTGCTGTCCTTCCATTTTACAAATGTCTCTCTCCTTCACTGTCCAAATGGGAAGAAAATTCTCCTCGCTGGTTCCTTTCCACTTCTTTCTTTGAGGGGAGTGGGCATTTCTTAAGTCGGTTTTCACGAAGGGTTCCTGTAGCCCGAAATTACTTCTGTCAAAAAGTTACAAGTAGGCCATGGCTGCTAAAAGAAATTGTTTAAAAAGACGACATGGTCCCTAGGTGCTGAAATAGCTTCAGGCAGCGACACGACAACAAGCGTTCCTAGTAATTTCTTGTCTGAACTCAAGGACTTTCCACAGTATATAATATCCGTCTAGCAATATCCGTCAGAACTGCAGAGCACCAGGTTCCTGTAGCCTAATTGAACTGGCTTTCCTCTAATAAATTGGTTCCTCCGTTGTTCCTCAATAAAGTCCTTGGTAGTTAGGTGCAAGAAGCATTTTATATCCAGGAACCGACCGCGGCTGATGCACTTGGCAGCGTGAAGTACTCCAACGTCTTCGTCGACACACCAGTACGCCTTTTGACGTGGGAGTCTGTGGTAACCAGTCAAGAAGAGAATAGTAATGAATTTCTTCATATCATCTAATGTCCCAAAAAAACCGGACTCATTTTTCTTTTTTGCATAGGTTCTGGTCTGAACGATGATGTTTGTCAGTATTTCGTCGTCAAGAAGTCTGCTGATTATTTGCCTCGGCGAATGCGCCGCATATTGAGACCTCAACTTCGCCTTTCGCTCTTCAGCTTAATTAGTTGTAGGTGGCCAGGTATAATTTAGATGACTCTACTTCCAGTTGATGCTCGAAAGTTTTGCTCGCTTCACAGTAGGGGCGGTATCTATGCCCTCTTGCTCATTGTCAGCGCAGTGGACTATCAGCGTTCCTCAACATCGCTCTAAACTGCGAGTGCTCCACATCAATCGGTAATTTGTTCTCAACTAAAACGTCGTTTACAACGGCAGAGCCAGTGCAATCATCGTCTCCTTCTTCTTCGTCAGTTTCAGTTGACGGATTCGGAGGAACTATAGCTACATCCACCTCTTCTCCAGGATCACTGGCGACTTGGGCAGCAACCTCTATGGCCTCGCTGAGACGAAAAATTGTTTTCTTCAGAAAAAAGTAAAAAAAAATTCATGGGATCGGCAACGTGTAACAGCAAGCGCCATTGTGATTACAGGAAAACCCAGCGTACTACGAAAAGTGCCGCAGCGTTCATTGTGGCGCAAAAAAGGTGTAAGGCGCGTAATATTCAAAGCATGCAGAGCATCCTATGTCTCTCTTGCATCTGTACACTCGATACTAGAGAAATACGCTGATAAACGTGACCGGTAGAAAATTATAAACGAGCGTTTCCTGGTGCACTTGGCGGGAAACAACTGCCCAGAGCTTTCTGTATGGATAGATGCCATAATGAAGAATGGGAAGCCCGTCATCGCGGTTTAAGGGTGTCAGCAGACTCTCTGTCGAAAAAACTGTGAAATAATTAAAACAATATGGAGCTGTGCGCTTTCAAATCTTTGTTAATACGACTGTACTTTTAAAAGTATGCTAGACTCTAAAGGCACCAGAAACAAAAGTTAGCGACTTTTCGAATATGTGGAAACATACATCGAGATGTGGATCCGTCATCACTTAATAAAAGAAGGTAATGCGGGCAATAGTGGAGGGCCTGAAATTCTACGTTAGGCGATCTTCAGTACTGCATATGCGCATTGGCATATTGCATGCACATCCGGCTATACGTCTCACAAAAGAATTATAGCGCACTTTTCGAATAAGAAAACATCTGCAATGTCTATTACCATTTTCTTCGTCTCATCGTCAGGTTCGCTCTTCTACTTACCCATCGAGACGATTGCTTGGTGGCCCCAGGTTATGCAACAACCTATAAGGTGACAAAGCGGGCAGTGCCGCGGGACAGAGAGCTCGGGCTAGGCCCGTAGCCACAAAATCATACCATTGCTATCTCACATCACGTCTCATTCTTCAGATTGTCACCATGTAACAATATCTTTGGTGATCGGTAAAAATAAGTAGCGTACAATGGATGAACATCAGGTGGTGGATTGATAGGTCTATTCGAGAGCGCTCGCAGGCTTTGCTCTCCTAGTTTTGACACAATCATAGGTTTCTCACAGGTTGGGAATCTCTCTATCAAATAGACTCCCCAGTTAAGCGCGATGCCTGGAGAAGAAAATTGATAACATTCTTTAACCCGATTTTGTGGTGAGGTATAATACTGTTTCTTTGCCAAACATGCAATACATCTCGCTTGAAAAAATCTGACGGCGGTCTTTCAAAATTTTAGGCGCGATATTATGACCAAATCCCATTCTGCAGACCGTTGCGCTTGTTTCGGTTTTCAGGGTTAAAACTAGAGAAAGACCTAGTTGCGTACATATAATGCGTGCTTGCAGTCGTCAAAAGACGGCACCTCATTTATTGACATCTGCCCTGCCGCAAGCCTTGCTATCATATTTACCTAAATGTGTAACCGATGTATATGGGTTCTCTCCAGCCAGCGTTATCTCGGCAGTACTTCTCTGCTTGCAAAATAGTGCAGTTAGCTCACGTACGCTTGTAGTTATTAAAAATAAAAGCTTCGTTCCTTTCCGCACAAGAAGGCAAATGTCGCACAAGTTGTATAGGGTTTTTCAGTGAAGGGCGCCAGGAATACTTTAAGGCGTACGACTTACTTGGGGCATGAGTGGCGCAAACAGAAGTTTTATATGGAAGTTCTAGACGGAAGTTGTGGACGAAAGTTCTCCGCACGAGCTGTTATTCATATGTTGTATGGTAAAAAAATAAATCGTAAAAGTTGATTAAGCTACAGTTGATAAGAAACATATATCTAATGAAATAAAATACAAGAAAGAAATAGTAAAAAATAAAATAAAAACTGGAATAAAGGAGAAAAAATAACTATAAAAACAGAGGAAAATAAAAAATAAAGAAATGAAAATGAAAAATAGAGAAAGAGAGGAAAAGAAATATAATTCGCATTCTCATCCTTAAGCAGACTTAAGTGCAGTCCTGCAATTCTTAAAGTGCGGGCTTAACATAACGATGTCTTTTAAACCAAAAGCTTTAGCGGCCTAGTCACGCCATAGCTATCGGCGCCGCTATTTGACCTTCAAATGGAGGAGCACTGGAGGTGTGGCACCCACGTGACATACCAGTAAATCATGAGAGAGAAACAACTTTAAAGCCAAGGACTTGTAGATCGTGGGCGACTGTACCTCAGTGTAGCCCTCATGCGGGGGTGGCCTTCAAGGTCCAGTTGACAAGCGCTTCCTGTGTGGTCTTCTGCTTCAACAGCATTTGATTCCAGCTCTCTTCGGAGGGAGCTAGCATGAGCATGTGAGGTGGAGGCTTGACCTCACATCCGCATAATTGATGATCTTGGGTTTCCAATTCCTGGCATTTTAGGCATGCACGGTTATACTCCTTTGTTCGTAAAACGATAACCCGTGGGAGCTTAAAATGTATCGAGTCTGGATCTTTCTTAGCATCTTGGCCTGTGCTTTGCTAAGCTCCGCATGCGGAGACAGATAAATTCTTCTATCCTTATAATACTTCGTTATGCCATGGTGCCTCGTCAGTGCTTCACCAAGGGGGTCCGTGTCTGAGGAGCTGATCTCCCGGTTCGTCTCAGACCTCGTTCTCTACGATCTCCCTCCTCGTTTCCTGGATTTTCTGAATTAGCTGAGACCCACATCAATTCCATTAAATGTTGCGGAGTGCAAGGCAGCAAGATGAGGGCTTCCGTATTGCCTACTGCACCTTTACAGAAATTCGTAATGACTCACTTGGAGTCAAGGCGGTGAGCGTCGATGGATCTGTGATGGGTAGAGCAACGGCAGCCTCTTCGGCTTCTAGAAGTAAGGCTGCTTTAACCACAGCCGTGTTAGTTATTCTCCCTTCCCTGGTCACAGTGCAAACTGTAAATTTGTAGTAGGTTTGCTTCCAAAGTTTTTTTCTATATTCTCTCGTGTTAAATTATTCGCTCTTTGTACACAGTGCTTAGCACTAGTTGTATTTGTTGCCTCGAAAGCGATGACACATACCCACGGAGAAAGGGGGGAGGGGATGTGATTGGCCAGGGTTTGGTGCAGATCCAAACAGCAGAAGCTTTGCCACTTATTACTGCTCGGCTGTTCACATTTCTCTTCACACTCTTGAAAATTTAATTGGTATAAAATTTCTACGTGTATTCAAAAATTCATATATCCCATATTTATCAATTTTCTAGATCAGCATATTATTACATCGAAACAAAACCGAGAGAAGGACCTTCAAAAATACCCATATCAGCAACATCTGTCCTCGTGAGAAAAGAAAAAGAAAAGCAAACTATTCTGTGTTGCCGGTATGGAGAAAAAAGTCTCGTTCTCCAGCGTATTGCGCTTTTCTCTTCTTCCAGCGTTACATTTTTTGCCTTAAGGTATCAGAGTAAGGCAATGCATTAGCGAACAAAGTATCAACAACTCAAAAGCTTAAGATGAAGAAAAGATATTTCCTTATGCTTTCTTTGCTTTCTGTGATTCGTAACATCGGTGTATATCGGTAACACAATATACACCTCTCTTTCTTGTATGAAATGCTTCCAGTACTTCCGTTGCCCTTGAATCATTGCTTTTTCCTAAAATCTTTATCTCATGAAACCGTGGTTGACACTTTTTGCACTACTTGCATCTAGCCTGTGGCAAATGCTCTGCCGCTCAAGGGCACTGATAAAACTCAGCGCAGTGCTGAGAAAGATGTGCACCATTTATGTCTTTTAATGACCGCGCAAGCTCACCTGCCCATTCACTGATGTACCGCCCTGTTTGGCCCACATAGGCCTTCCCGCATGACAGCGGTGTTTGGTAAACCACCCCGGTGATTGCAATTGAACTTCCTTGCATATCTGATGTGGCAACCACTCTTGTCTTTGCTCGTAATACGCGCGCTTAGCTGTGCCAGTTTGTGTGGAGCAGAGAAAACAACCGGCACGCCATGTCTGTTGCCCACTTTTTTGAATTGGTGGGCTACCTTGGGCACATAAGGCACTACCTCCGGTTTGACAGCCGCTTTTCTTCTGTCACATGTCTGCTGCAACTTGATGGCTTTCATCTTCTGTAAGAGGGCTTCAGCAACCGCTGTGATGACTGTGCCTAAAAATCCTGCCGAAAGTATTCTGTCAACCTGCTTGTCATAGCTCCCTTACACGATATCAGATGTTATTTCTTTTCTAGAAAGAGATGCTTCCATTGGTTATGTGTTTTGTGTGGATGTAGATTTATTTTATTCTGTGCCCCAAATTGAGTTGTTTGCAGCTGTAAGAGATGCTAAAGAAGGCAGCGGTGCTCTTCAATTTCAGAACTTTTCAGGCGTTTCAAAAGATATTTTATGAGGATACCGTGTTTTGCCTCAGTGTGACGTTTGTTTCTTACAGCAACAAATTTTATCCCCAAAGATAAGGGATCTGCATTGGATCCTCCGTAGCGCCTATACTTACTAACAATTTTCTAACATCCATTGACCGCACCCTTGAACCAAGTGTAAGAGGAAGGATGTTCTGAAAGTTTTCAGGTATGTTGACGATTTGATGGTAGTTTTTAATAAACAGAATGGCAGGATTTCCAGGCACAGTCATCAGAGCGGTTGCTGAAACCCTCTTACAGAAGATGAAAGTCATCAAGTTGCAGCAGCCATGTGACAGCAGAAAAGCGGCTGTCAAACCGGAGGTAGGGCCTTATGTGCACAAGGTAGCCCACCACTTGAAAAAAGTGGCCAACAAACATGGCGGGCCGCTTGTTTTCGCGGCTCCACGCAAGCTTCTGCCTTCAATGGGTGCAAATCTGCCTTCAATGGGCGTGTTGTCAACGGCGTTCCAAACCTTAACCTGCGGACGATGTCCAGTTGAGAATGTTTTCATCTACACCAGAACCTGAGCCATGAGCCCATCCTTGCTACAGGGAGCTATGAACACCTGAAATTCCCATGGAACGTTCGTTGATGTGCTTCAAGGCAATATGAGGTTTCCATGACGCTGTTGATCTAGAGGACTTTTCTTCTTAACTTTTATTTATGCCGTTCTGGGTTCAAGCCGTCGGATCTATGTGCATCATGCGTGGACGTTGGATCCTCAGACCATATAATTATCTCCAGCCGGCAGTTTCCACGGCAGGAACTCCGTTTTTGCAAAGTACCCTTGCTCATTTAGAGCTGCGTTTCCTCTTCCCGTCCTATTCTCCTTCGGTGCAACCCTCAAGGGGCATGCGCTCAAACTGGCGTATGAGCTTCTCCACAGGTATGTTATCAGGACCGGGAGATTTTTGTTAACACTTCTTTCCCTTTACTTTCGTCTCAAAATTATTGATGATTATTACTTTTTAATTAATTCATTTCTCCCCAATTTCTTTTTTTGCTCGATTTTCTTTTCAATCTGATCAAAATCTCTCAACATTCGCAATACTTTTTCTCAGATTCCTTAATTTTTATTTAGGAGCCGCTTGAGACAAGGCTGGATGAATTTTTCTTCTGTTCGGATCTACACCAAACCCTGGACTGTCGCCCACCGCGGGTATGTGCCATCGCTTCAGATGCAGCAATAAAATCAACGACGACTGTGTTTAGCGGCCCTGCTTTGGGGACCGAAAGACGTGCGCTGCGTTGTGCCTTGGTCCGCATCAATATTCAACAGAGGATAAGGTCCTGGGGCCGGGATCACAGCAATGGGCTGCCCTCAAGGCCTACATTGGCAGTGTTCAGGTTCCTGAGAGCGACTGGCTTGAAAGATCAGTTGTGACAGTGCCCCTCGCATCCCTCTATATTTCCCATTTCAACCCCTTTATCCCTCTTCGCCAGTGAAGGCTAGCCAAGCAGAACACCGTCCTGGTTAACATCCCCTGCCTTCCATCTCCTCTTTATCTCTCTTTCTCTCTCGCGCGCGGCCTCCATAGACGACGAATGTACCGCGATGCGCCTGGACGAAGTGAGTATGTAACCGATCTGTCGACCGCCTGCCGCCAAGTATAAACGGGTTCATACCCCACGCATACCTGTGTCACCTGAAATGGCTCTACTTGACGCGACTGGAGAGATTGTAATGGGAAGTCAAAGAAGGGAGATCTATCCCGCACCCCTGTTGTATTATAGCGTGAACGATCGCTTGATTGCCTTCAGACTGCCATTGATGCAGTTGCGTACATTGGTCTTCGATGCCGCTCTCTGACATCCGCAGTCCGGGGGTGCATTTACTGATTGAAACCCTTTAAGATCAGTGGCTTTGTTATTGAGCGAGGAAGTTGAGAGGGAGGTCATATGCAGTGGTTGACATCGGTAGCGCGTTCAAAGGCCCACAGGGATAGAAGCGTGTCTTTAGCACGAGCGGAGTTCCGAGGAATGACCCAATCCCATAGGCTTCGAATATCCGGGGTAATGTGACGGGCGCGGATGCGTTGTAATCCGACACATTCTCATAAAAGGCGATAGATGGTTTGACTTGCTCCTGTGTCGCATGCAGAACAGGCCTCTTGTGGTAAATGTGAGGCACCATGATGCGCCTCATGCAGCTCCCTGTCGGCAATGTGGTTTCTCCGCTCAGCAAGAATGTCAGCAGTATAGGCCGCTCCGGAGCGCGCCCTATGGATGAGGACTTGCGCGCCTCCGGGATGCCGTGCTTGTAGGGGCGCATGGGTGGCTGGGGCACATTCGCGAAGTCGGCGTTGGTCCGCATGGCGGACTGCAGCCGTCTGTTCAATGGAGCCTGGACCCGATGAAGCTAAAGAGACTCAGACGGCCGAGTTGGACCGGATGTCTTCCTTTTCGCTCTCACACGCGTGGGCAGCTTTGTTGCTGTGGCTACCTGCGTGTCCTGGTAAGCTTTCTACTTGTTCTTCGAGTTGCTTCGTGTTTAGGAGATTTTCGCGGAGGCCTTTAATGCGGTGACACAGCGTGCCTGCACGGGGCGCTTTGCCTAACCGGATGAGTGCTTCTCGACAGTCCGCGTAAACTGCAAGAAGGGTCAGGCAATCCTGTTTCCCCGAAGTCTGTAGAAGGTGAGGGAGCTAGATATATGGCGTGCAGCATGAGGCGGCTAATGCCGGGCTTGTCACCAAACTCACAAAAAGCACCTCGTCCATTCATTAAGTGAAAACTGTCAGGGGCACGGTATAAACTAAGGACCCTCGTCTTCAGTTTTACACCCGATTGTGGCACCCCGGACTGAAATCTTAAAAATCTAGTTAAACCTGATTTTTCGCGAAAGTGAGCGATAAAAGCACTTCATAATCATAAGAAATCATAAAAAAGGAACCATAAAAGTACCAGATTCGGTCTCTGGAGGCCGTGCCTTGTCGAGAGTTGAGGCATCTGGTGAACTTTTTGGAAGACGCCAGTGAGATGAGAATCTTGTTGGGCGATGCCACTATGAGTCCAGCTACCTCTGAACACTTTAAGCATACCGTGTATCATATTAACGGTACCGGTACCAGAGTACCGGGAGCCCGCGCGCCGTCAGTGCGCGCCATCAGTGCGCCAGGTCGCTTTTAGGGCGCCAGATGGCGCCAGGTACCCGACAACTTACCTGGGAAACTTTAGCAGCGTACCTTTCAGGCGCTCTACACGCAAGAAGAAGGCCCCAGAAAATATTGTTTTTTAGAGAGGAGTGTCGTATCACCGGCTAGGCACCCTGAGGCGCCAGGACGGAGGGCATGAGCGGCCTAGGTCGTCTTTTACTCCCAGGTCCGGACGCATAAAATTTTCTCTTGTGCCACCCCGCTTGACCTACGAGTCCGTTTACTTCAGTGGCGATGGTTATGAGAAGGAATTACCTATATCCACAATTTGGGTACCAGAGAGACCGTCCTAATAACAACTGCTGAAATTTATTTCGGATCTCTTCTGTCCGCTGTGTGCACTTCTGTTTTTGTGGCTTCAAAGCCCTTAGATTAGGTAATCGAGGGTTTTTGCTGATGTGAAGCTACTCAGGTAAGAAGGCAAGTGAAAAATGCATGCGACCCTGCTTGGCGCGTGTCTGTTTACAAGAGCGCACATGACCAGAACAAGTAAGGAAGGGAAAAAAAACCGGAAAGTAGGGATGGGAAATGTGGAATGAAAGCAAGCTGAAGAATAACGAATTCATCGCAATGTAATGAAAATAAAAGAAGGACATTGTTAGCGCTAACGGGACCTAATGCAAAAAGCATGTTGTGCTAGACTACTACAGCCAGCGGGAGGAAAAATAGCTGCAGATGCAGCCCGAAAACGCAACCAAATCAAAGTATAGCGTTCTATATAGGCATCCTATTCTTATCGCAAAACTCGATCCTAATGAAGACACTTCAATAGTCACCACCCTCAATTAAACCCGAGCGCTGGAAGAAGGGAAACATCAGGTTCCTCGGGTCCTAGGCAGAATGGCTGCCCCCAGCAATACTCTCGATGCTTGACTATATGTAATCTTCTGGACAGGGGCGAGAGAATCAAATAGGCAGCGAATTATGTTAGAAGGAGGCAAGAGTTCTGGGTCGGCTTTGTTCTAGCTGGAAAGATCAGGAATTATACAGGGTGTTGCAAGAAGAAACCTCAGAACGCGCTAAACTTTGGGAGGAGACGCTGCGCCGCCGGCTGGGCACAATGCAAGCAGGACGGAGTGAGCCAGCAGGAGTTTCCCGTGAAAAACGTGCTGGCCAATACGGTAATCGGCGCGGCTGCAAAAAGGGGACTGCGGACACATAGCTCCGAGTGTACGGTTCAAAATTATTCACTGCAGGGGTCGCGCATTTCACAGATTGAATGCTATACATAGGTGCCCGGAAGCCAAGGGCACATTCTTTCCTGGTGGCGCACGTGTTGCCGTGTTCCTGCTCTTGCGCTCATTCCATCGTTGCGTTTTCTTCTGGTATCAAGTAATGTGTGCTTCTTGTATTTGTGTTTATTTTCTTGTGTTTGATGGAAAATCACTGTCAAATTGAATAAACGCTAATTTAGAATTTCGCTCACCGGGAAATGCCTGACGAGACACTTTTCACCCCACTCCTGGCGCTCTCGCAATAAACAAAAATATAGGTCGGCTGAGGCACACACTGCTTCGAAGTGCTACTTCAAAGAAGAACGACTATCATCAGATCCCCTTCTATATTGTAGTGTTACTCGGAAATGGCTACGAGGGGTGGAATTATGGCCCCCGTACAATGCTAGGGTCACCCATCTTCTGGTGCTGTGTGAGCCAGGGCATTCTCGAAGTTGAGGCGTTCGTGTAAAGCTCTCACTGATACCTTCTGCGACCCCAGGATGCTGCGAAATTTCGACGCCATTTTCAAAATGCGCCGAAATTAGAAGAAACCGCTCCAGCTGTCACGTTTCTTCCAGCATGGCAAACACATATGTTTTCATCTTTAGTCTCGCGCAGAGAAGACTTTACTTAGCGGTACCTTGCACTTCCTAGAGAGACAAGAAACCTACAGCTCGTGACGAAGAAAATGAGAACCACTAGAATTCAACACGCCCATTTGATCAAATAACTGAAGAGATCATGCTGTTGCCAACACCACCTACTACGCTTCTCAAAAGAATATTAATATTTATAGAAGTTTAATATTGAGGGAACATTGAATTAAAGCACGACGCAATGATATCGGCGGCACCGCCGCGGTTTACGCCCCATTACAGAAGTACAGCTGTAAATTAAAAACGTGCAGAAGCGAGTCCGGGTTGAGAAAAGAACGCTGGGTAGGTATAGCGCCTGTGAGCGCAACCAAAAAAAGAAAGACAGAGGGGTTACGCCTCTTGATGACTCTACCATGCATTTCATGATTTAACCACTGTTCATCTGCACTTTGGATGTACCGTCATGCCGTCGACATAAGAAAGCAAACAGTCAGAAATGCTGAGGTAGTGGTTCTCCTTTTATTCCCGTCTGGGTGTACGACATAACGCGGATAATTCTCGTTCGAACAAGGCGACCACACTGTACTGCCTCCATGTACCTGGCATTCCTACAAGGCTGCTTTACGTCAGCTCAATGCAACGTCATGGTTCGTCATGCCTTTCGGGAGCCATTTATGCTGCCTTGCTATACCCTTCTATTTTTCAGTGGGAGGCTGCTATAATTCCTACCAGTTCACTAAGGCTAACATCATTGTGGCAGCAGATCCTGGTGTTCTTTGTACTATGATTTGTTTATCCGCCGCTGCTCCAACTAGCAGGGCTATCTCTAGTGCTGGTTACCTCTTGATATGTTTTTTCACCGTATCGCATTTGAAGTTAAGACGTTCCAAAGTAAAAGCCTGGGCGAGTTGGTAGGTGCTGTTGTGCTCGCGCTTCCTTCCTGCTGTGGAATTCGGCGAAGTGGGGCATGAGGAGGATTCCCTGAAGACCACCGCGAGGGTGGGTGAGCCCTCTGGGGGAGACGTGACTGCAGGACTGCCAGAGGGAACGACGACAATAGCGTCCCCACGTGTTCGAACAGGAATGCCGGAAGCAGCGACGACAATAGCGTCCCCAGGTGTTCAACAGGAATGCCAGCGACAACCACAAGCGTATTCGTTCCGGTCCTCGCCCCGACGAAGTGCGGTATCAGTGTGGTCCCCTTCAGTAACGCTGGATTTGAACAGTTGCCCGAGTGCTGCACCGGCGACAGAGCTTCCGCGTTCCGGTCACCAGTGCAAGCTCTTTTGACACCTGTGGGGAGACAGCCTGCATTCCTGTGTCTTGCAGGTGCCCTCCGGACGCACGTGCACGGCCACCTGGAAGCCCGCGGGGACGACAACGTGACCGGGTCTTGTTCTCTTTACCTCGACCGAGCTGCGAAAAAACATCAGGAGCGCCCTGCCGTGGGTGGTACCATCAGTGCCATCATTTTTCGAACTGTATTCCCCAGCTAGGGATCTGGGGAATACGAAGAGTATTTAAGGAGCTGCTGGTTTGATGCCAGGGAGAGCCCCATTTTTGAGAGGTATCAGACTCCCGACTCCTAAGAAGCTCCCTTTACTGAGAAGCACTCTCAGTTGCCCGTGCTTGCACATAATGTAAATAGTCCTTGTATAATGTTTTCCAAGTTTTCTTCCTCCGATCGTCCTCGTCTCTTCTCCGGCCCAGTCACGCTACCTGAATCCCAACAGTGCTCATTATAAAACAGCGTGTACAAGCCAAGGACGAAAGAAACGTACAAAACAAGCGCTGACTTTCAACTGAACTTTATTGAGCAAAACTTGCACAATATATGAGAAGGAAATGGCAGGTCTAATCAAAATAAGTCGACGTCACAAGGATAAAGGCAATAAAGCGATAAAAAACGTAAAAGGGTGGTAAGGCTAAAACACAATAAAATCTCAAGAGAGATGGTAAAAATGAACAAAGAAAATTGGATGACTACATAGAAGTAAATGCCGCAAGCGGTAATGTGCCGTAAAAACGATAAAATAAATCTATTACAAAGAAAATTCCGCAAAAACCTAAAAAGTGACAGGGAAAAACCATGCCATTAAAGTCAATAATATTATGAAATTCAATGACTTTGGCACGCGCGATCAACTGATTTCGTAATATTGCTGTAAGAAGGCAAGTTCAATCCCTGTAAACAGTTTTTGACATGTTACATACACAGTAACACACTTACAAAAAGGGAAGAGCTAATAAAAGAGCTCATATCGTCTCGCATGTATCTGCTTTTTTCTGAAAGGAACGTCATTTATTTGTCTTATAGACGCACGACCGCGCACTGCCACAAGTGTATTTGTTAGATTTCATGTTAAAAGCTTCAGTCACTTTTCTAGTTAGTTGATCGGCGTTGCGTCCTATGACTCGGCATTGTTCGCATTTTTCTATATTGGCTGTTAGATGTCCTTTATCACCCTAAGGAACATATACCCTAAAGATGGTTGTCAGCAAAACCTTGTCACTTTCCTTTGCCTTTCATGTTTTAGATTTTATTGTTTTTTTTGGTGTTATAGATGTATTTTATTGTTTTATGACACTTTACAGTATGTATGATAATGATTATGGATTTTTTTTATGGCACAAGGTATCTTACAGTTCTCAAAGTGGGGTCAAAGACCCATTTCCCAAGCATTTCGACCTAAAGAAGAGCACCCGGCCAGGGGAACATTTATCATATAACACCATGTAACATTAACGGCTATGTAGTTATCCAATGTGCTTTGTTCACTTTTAACATTTTTTTGTGAGATTTAATCGTGTTTTGGCCTTACCAATCTCTCACGTTTTTTTATCGCTTGTATGTCCGTTTGCACCTTGTGACGTCGACTGCTTCTGACTGCATCTGCCACTTCCTTCCTTTATATTGCGCAAGTTTTGCTCAATAAATTTTAGTTGAAGGTCAGGCGCTCGTGTTGTACGTTTCCTTCGTTCATTTCTTGTTTGCGCTGTTTTAGGGAGAAGTAAGACGTTCGTTTCTGTTTTTGCAAACACTTATCGAACACGAGAAAAATTATATATGTACCAGTACATATACAAAAAGGGAAGAGGTAATAAAAGACCTCATATCGTCCCGAAGGTATCTTCTTTTTGCTGAAAGGAACGTCATTTCTTTGTTCGATAGAAGCACGGACGGCGCACTACCACAGGTGTATTTGTTAGATTTTATGTTAAAGGCTTCAGTCACTTCTCTGATCGGCGTGGCGTCCTATGACTCAGCATTGTTCGCAGTTTTCTATATGGGCTGCTATATGTCCTTTATCACCCTAAAGGGCGTATACCCTAAAGGCGGTTGTCAGCAAAACCTTTTCACTTTCCTCTGCCATTCAGTTTTTAGATTTTATTGTTTTTTTTTTTGCCGTTGTTGTTTTATGACACTTTACACTATGTATGATGAAGATTATGGATTTTTTATATAGCGCAAAGGAATCTACGAACAAAGAGCGCCATGGCACAAGGTATTTTACAGTTCTCAAGGTGGTCAAAGATCATTTCCCAAGCGTTTCGCCCTTTATATATATATATATATATATATATATATATATATATATATATATATATATATATATATAATATATATATATTGTAGGGGTGTGTTTATTCGGTGAACCCAGATGATTCCAGCCGCTCAGGGGAGACTCGCAGCGAAGCGTCAGGCGTGGCGAAAAGAGCAAGGCAGCGAACAACTTCTTCGTCCTTGAGAGCGGCAGCACGCGACGCATGTCAGTGGTTATATCGATGAAGATTACCACACTACAGTTTCCCCCCGGGCAGAGAAGGAGCCATCCTGGCGACTCATGGTGCCGAAAGGACAGACGGATCGTAGTAGGGCTTGAGTCGGTCCACATGAACTATTTCGCGTCCACGGCGACGCAAGTCCGCAGATGGCGTAACGGGCTCAACTACGTAGTTCACAGGAGATGTTTTTTGAAGCACTCGGTATGGACCGTGATACCGAGCAAGAAGCTTCTTTGACAGGCCGGCGGTTGTGGCAGGAACCCAGAGCCACACCAGGGAGTTGGGCGCATATGAAGGCGCCTCACCAGTGTCACGATGGTGTTTTTGTTGCCATTGATTTTCCTTTGTGAGCGAACGAGCGAGCTGACGGCATTCTTCTGCATACTGGGCGGCGTCCGAGAGTGGCGTCGATTCAGAAACATCAGGGCGGTAGGGAAAAAGCGCGTCCATTGTGCAGGTTGGCTCGCGCCCGTAAAGAAGAAAAAAGGGAGAGAATCCAGTGGTGGTCTGTATCGCAGTGTTGTACGCGTAGGTTACGAAGGGAAGAACGTGGTCCCAGTTGGAATGAGCGTCGTTGACGTACATGGCCAGCATGTCACTCAGAGTACGGTTGAAGCGTTCTGTCAGGCCATTCGTCTGAGGGTGGTAAGAAGTAGCGGTGCGATGAATGATGCGACATTCTTTCAGTAGGGCCTCGAGAGCGTCGCACAAGAAAACGCGTCCGCGGTCACTGAGCAGTTCCTTCGGAGTCCCGTGGCGAAGAATCAAGTTGTTGAGAATGAACAAAGCAACGTCTCTTGCAGAGGCAGAGGGTAACGGTGATGTTTCAGTGTAGCGAGTCAGATGGTCTACTGCCACAATAATCCACCGGTTTCCAGCAGGAGTAGTCGGAAGAGGGCCATAGAGATCTATGCCAACGCGGTCAAACGGACGAGCAGGGCAGGGTAACGGCTGCAACGAAACAGAGGACTTCTGAGGAGTTTTTCGGCGTTGACAAGATTCGCAAGCGCGCACGAAATGTCTTACGAAGCGGTACATTCCACGCCAGTAAAATCGCAGACGTAGGCGTGTGTAGGTTTTCAATACGCCACCGTGAGCACATTGTGGGTCACCATGGTACGCAGCACAAATGTCGGCGCGGAGATGACGCGGGATGACTAGAAGCCACTTCCGTCCATCAAGCAAATAATTGCCGGATGGAACCATCTTTCTTGGTGACCAAAACAACCGGAGAAGCCCATGGACTGTTAGATGGCTGTATGACGCCCCGGCGAAGCATGTCGTCCACGTTGTCAGCAATGACTTGGCGCTCAGAGGCCGACACGCGATAAGGACGCTGTCGTAAAGGTGCGTTTGTACCAGTGTCGATTGCGTGCGTAACGACAGACGTGCGACCCAGAGCAGTGTGAGGAAGGTCGAAGGCAGAAGTGAAGTTCTGTAGAAGAGCAGCGAGTTGATCGCGTTGTGCGGGTGGGAGATCTGCGTCAATAGCTTGTTGAAGAACATCGGGTGGCGTCGAAGCGGTCGCTGTATCGCAAGAGCTGAGCACATTAACGTCTAATGAAGTAGGCGTTGCAGGAAGAGTATTTACAAGCGCGGGATCAAGTTCTTCAATACGACCGAGACACTCGCCGCGTAGCAGGACGGACGGGCACGAAAATGGATTTGAGACGTACATTGCACTAAGGCCATCTTCGATCTTGAGGACCGCAAATGGAAGCAGGAGGCAGGGATGGCGTGAAGCGGCGTCGGAAGGTGTGAAGAAGACAGTCGAACTAATAACGCTTTCACAGGAGAGTGGAACGAGGGCAGCAGAAAATGGAGGAATGTCTGTGTCACTGGCGACGAGGAGTTTTGCAGGCCGGGTAGGGACGTCACACAAGACGGTATCACAAAGAGGTAAAAAGGAAACTTCCGCGCGGGCGCAGTCAATAACGGCATGATGAGTGGAAAGGAAATCGTAGCCCAGGATGATGTCGTGTGAGCAGCGAGACAGTACAATAAACTCGATGGTGTATAAGACGTCTTCGATGAGAACACGGGCCGTGCACGCCGCTGAGGGATGAATGCGCTGTGATGAGGCGGTGCGAAGCGAAAAGTCGGAAAGTGCGGTGGTCACCTTACGAAGACGACGGCAAAGAGCTTCACTGATGACTGATACGGCAGCGCCCGTGTCGACTAGAGCGAGTACTGCGACGCCGTCGACAAACACTTGAATTACGTTAGTGGGAGAACACCGAGGACTTGAAGAGTTCGAACCAAGCGCAGTTCTTGCCCCGGGAACTGCGACTGTTAGTTTCCCTCAACGGTGCCGGTAGAACGTCGGAGTGGGGACGGGGAACGGCGACGAGGGGAAGGTGATCGGCGAGCTGTGTACGTTTGATTGTCACGAGATACAAATTCGGAACTGGGCGGATTTCTCGGCGAGGGCTGGTCTGTATTGTAGGAGTAGTTCCATAGTTCAGGTCGAGAAGGTGGAAGGCGTTGGCGGCAAAGGCGTGCGACATGGCCCGGCAGCCCGCAAGAGTAGCAGATTGGTCGGTTGTCCGCGGTACGCCAAGGGTTCGTAGGGCGTTGGCGTACCCTTGGAATAGGGACATGGAATGCAGACCCAGGCAAAGGCGAAGGAAGGTTGGAAGGAGCGGCCTGGTAGGAAAGAGATGCTGATGGCATGAGCGGCCTGGCCGCAACTTGGGCGTAAGTCAGTGGTGCCGTTACTTGCGCTGGCACGGGGCTGGGCGGCAGCACAGGGCTGGGCGGGAGCATGGAGCTGGGAGGAAGAACGTCAGCGATGTGATCTTGAACGGCACGCCGTATGGTAGGGGCCAAAGACGGAGCCATGTCAGGAACAAGGCGGCCACTATCCTGTAACTGAGGGACCAGCGATAGCTGGCGGGCGACCTCTTCTCGAACGAAGGCTTTGATTTGCTGAAGTAAAGGGCTGTCCTCTGATGGGGTAGAACCGCCCAGCGCAAGTGTAGAGATGGCGTCGTCTCTAACACCGGACCGCCGGGTAGAAGCGCGCTTCTTACGAAGCACGTCGTAGCTCTGGCAAAGCTTGATCACGTCACTCACCGTGGCAGGATTTTTTACCCAGAGCATTTGGCACGCGTCGTCAGAGATGCCTTTCATGATGTTCTCGATCTTATCCGCTTCAGTCATTAGCGGATCGACACGCTTGCATAGGTCCACGATGTCCTCTATATAACTAGTGAACGACTCATCGACTTGCTGAGTGCGCTCACGCAAGCGTTGTTCTGCCCGGAGCTTGCGAACTGCAGGGCGGCCGAACACTTCTGCAAAATTCTTTTTAAATGCAGACCAAGATGGCAGGTCTGCCTCATGGTTGCGAAACCAGAGGTTCGCCACGTCAGTCAGATAAAAGATTACATTGCTTAGCTTGATAGCGTCGTCCCATCTGTTGTAGCTACTGACGCGCTCATATGCCGCCAACCAATCGTCGACGTCCTGGTCGGCTGTGCCACTGAAGAAGCACGGATCACGCTGCCGTAGAGCTCCAGAACACAGCACGGTGGTTGGGAGGGGCGACGATGTCGTGGCAGTGTCATCCGGCATGCTGGAAGCAGAGGGTAACGTGCGGCTTCTTAGTTCCAGGGTGGACGGGAACGTACCCCGCACCTCCACCAATTGTAGGGGTGTGTTTATTCGGTGAACCCAGATGATTCCAGCCGCTCAGGGGAGACTCGCAGCGAAGCGTCAGGCGTGGCGAAAGAGCAAGGCAGCGAACAACTTCTTCGTCCTTGAGAGCGGCAGCACGCGACGCATGTCAGTGGTTATATCGATGAAGATTACCACACTACAATATATATATATATATATATATATATATATATACCAGAACATATTGCAGGTAATGCTTGCTGACACTGCGCATTACAACTGGCTTGGTTTAGAGGCTGTGTAAGGTGGAAACTAGTGACGTGTATGCTACCTTTTCTTGTGTCCTCAGAGCGGATGCAATGTTAATGGTGGATGTGTTTATGTTTTTGATGCGCCAGTGCCATGTACCTGTATTCTTTATCGAACGTACAAACGAATTTCGTGGTAAGAGGAATAACAGGACAACTTCGATCGGCGTGCAAAGTAGGACACGAAGAGCAGCCTAACGAAACTGCGATCAACCAAAGAAGTGAGTTGGTAACTCGTCACTTTTATGACAAATGTTTATTGCGAATTCCACTTCTGGTTCCATCGACAATACTTCGTGTTTTACTTTTTATGATGTTTGTGGGCGCGCAACTTTGATGCACAGCGAAATGAAAAAAATCAGATGGCCTGTTTTTCAACGTACAGCGCATGTACTGAACACCGTGAGATCGAAACCTTTTGGTGCGAGATGAAGGATTTATTTTTTGCATTTGCGTAGATAATGTTAAATTTGTCGTAAAAAGACAAAGCGTAAAAAGATAACACAAAAGAAAGCGAGACAATGTGGAGACGTGGAACTTTTGAACTGTTTATTCCCAGATGATGCGAGTGAATATAGAACAAAAACTGGGGGTGGGCGGACATGAGTGACAGTGCAGACTCACTTGAAGAATGCAAAACAAATCAGAAAGGGCAGCAACACGTGCATCACCACATTCAGTCTAAATATGAAATTGAATTTTAATAAACGGCAATAGAGGCAGCGCCTGTACGATCGCCCCCTTCTTTTGACGAAAAGCAAAAGCGCCTATTTTTTGCGAAGTTAGTGTTAAAACCGCTAAAGGGACCAAATAGGACGTGACATTCCGCAAATTTGTTTCTTGCAGTGGAAAGACTTCTTTTTGGAGGTTAAGAATCACATGAAATGAGTTTTAAAAGATGGCTGCCCGTCGAGCAATCGAAGGAAGGTCCTTTCCAAGTGGTTTCTGTGATGCTTTAAATGTCCAGTCGCGATCGCTAACACAAAATCGAGAAGATGAGAAACGCTTTCGTAGAACCGATGGGGTGCTAGGGCTGGTAGCTGAAACACCCCAAGCATTCGGTACTGTTTAATTTAATACGTTAACGACCTTATGAAACGATCCGTGTGTAAGGCTATGAAACTCTCGACACAGAACGCCGAAATTGATCAGTTATCAGCTGGATTTTGCAGTTTAGAAGTTGCGAGAGTGATCTTTTGCCGCTGCTCCAAGAATAGGAAACTCCGGCTAGTTTCGGTTTCAACTAGTTCAGTGCACCTGGCGACTAGAAGTTAACTGACACTAATACCTGAATTATTCCTGCTCACACACGTAGCGCTATATGGCTGTGGCCGTTGCCGAATTGTCTCAGAAATCGGGATGCGTTGCAATATTTTTGTAGGGCGGTGATTCAAGATTGGCTCTGGGATGAAGTTTCTTTTTCGCCTGGATACCATTGTCATGACGACGGTAGGACGCTCTGGTTGGCTCCCCTCGGCCGCCATGGGAGAAATTGGCGCTGACTTCTGTATTTGCCGCACAGTGGTGTATATGGAAATTTCTTACCTCTTGTTACACATCAATAATGAAAAACTCCATCTAATTCTCTTGTGTCGCTCGACGTGCGTGGGAGTACAGATTCCAGGTTACTTGGAATGATGAAACGCGGCCTACATATAACGTAAACTTTAATTCCACTCCAGCGAATAACTCTCTGGCGAAAGATCAGCGCCTGGATTCTGTCATTTCTCAGGCATTCAGAACAGCAACTTTACACCCCTCCCCCCCCTGAAACAAACTCCATTATTTAAAAATCTCTCTGGTTTGACGAAAATTCAATTACTGCGGATATGGTAACTCAAGTCCATAAGGGTTGACTATTAAGTTTTATTAGCTCACACCATGACCCTGTTTCGTCCGTGTCTCTTCTAGAAAGCCCCAAGTGGAATAATGAATGAAAAAACTTGACGCTAGGCATTTATGCCCAAGCCCGTCTCGGGCGCACAATCCGGCTAAACACGGGCCTCTGGGCCGGCCCCAGGCCATGCAGTGCCTGGGACCTCTTGTGTAGCTACTTAATAAGTCATTATTTGGAGAGCATTAAACGTTTCAGCGAGACAAAGCCAATAACTTACCCATTGCGTACCACTTCCATATGACTTGTTTCGCGTGGTGAGAGTGCATATATTGACGTTGCCAGGTGCTGGTGACTACCGAATTCCATATATATTAGAGACTAATGTATTTCTCAGTACACTTATAAGCAAGCGTATTCAGAACGTAAGCACTCTTCGATGAAAATCGCAACACTCAGCAGCACTTAATAGGATAGAATGCTGTGGTAACTGCGTCGCGAGGCTCTGCGCTTCTGATTCGTTGTCTTGCCAATTATTATTAGCCCATTTGATACACGTCCTAAACCGCGCTATTTACCGTTAGTGCAAGCAGGATACCTAGAAGGTAATCAGATAGAGAGTAGAAATTAAAAACTGATGTCGATGGAGCCGCGCTCACTAACCCGGTATGGGCCTAACTTGCGATATTTTGTACGTAAAAAGAAGGACGGTTGTTACTAAATGTTTAACGTTAACTCCACTGCTATAAGTAATCATTTTACTTAGGCGGTCCCTAACGGTTGTTTATGCGAGCGTTGCCTCATTTTTATAACGCACCTCTTGGACTCCGCCGAGCCACGCCGTTTTTTTACAGTCATTCTTGGTGGCTGTCCTCGTGAGTGAACTTTATTGCTTTAGCCTAAATAATCGATAAAAGTGTGAGCTTGGAATTCAAGTGAAGGTCGACGGGGCTGAAGACTGGAATATGAATACAGTTCTATGATTAGATATTATAAACTATGAAAGACTCGCAGTGCTTTCATTGAAAAAAGGAGCGAATCGTGTCACATATGCGAAGAAAAATGCGTACCTGTTTAGTTGCAGAATGGCGCACGCGAAAATGTCGTCGTGCTCTCTTAGGTCACGCAGCGCTATTGCCTTGCCGTATAAGCAAGTGCTCTCGGGGCAACCAGATGTTTGGAAATAAATATTTAAGGCAGTTAACTTCAATATTCCACTGCATCTTAAGAATACATTGCACCATGTGGCAGAGAGAAAAACAGTGTTTTTCACAAGCGCTTCTACGTCAAACCAATGCAAGAAAGAAGGGCACGCTCCCGTGATAAATACGCAGTGCCTGCGACTCATCCGCACTCAGCCTCAGTGATTGTGCGCGTAAAATACCCAGTGCGAACGGCTGGAACTTGTTCCTGGATTCTTACTTCACGCAAAAGCTACTGCCGGTTTGGATCTCGGTTCTGTCAAGAAACAACGTCAGCATATTGTCTTCAGAGCAGCATTTCTTGTGCTATTTTCTGGCTCGAGATGTGTATTGACACATTGTGGCCTTCTATCCATGTCTTGTATCTTCATGGTTGATCTTATCACGGAGTGGGAAAACAGCGGAATCGGTAATGGTGTGTCCATCGCGAAACGAAGTTAACAATCGGAAATAAGCTCCACAAACTGCACGCCAGTATATACTTCAGAATAAACCCGAATTCAGGAATACGCTTCAATGACTTTACTTCGTGGCTGTTTAGCTATGTGTCATATCCGGCACGCCAGAATAATCCAAGCAGCATTTTTGATTTCCATAGCTACAACTGGCCTCTGCAACATCTCCTCATCAGGATTCATTTCGAAATTTGTAAACGACATCAGCGTGGCACCGTGCGAACCAAACACGCTTGTTCTTTTGCAGTTGTCTAAACATGAACCGAGCCGGTTAACGACTTGGCTAAAGGATATGAAGCATCCTGTTCTACAGTGGACCATATTCGGGGAAAAACAGCTGAATGAGCTGAGGGCCCACGCGCAGCGCAACATGAAAATGTGGGTTCTAACCCTGGGACTAACAGAAAAACAGAAGGTGTCGTTGGTTAAACAACTGAACGCTATAAGATTTGATCTCTCAGCGGTGAGATTTGTTTTCGTGCTTGAACAAAACGAGAAGTTATTCTACAAAGAATACCCAGAAGTATCCTGTATTCTTGTGGGCGTGAACGACACAGCCATAGAGGTAACTGAGAATGGCTATCGTCAGTGCCACAGAAGGAGAGCTTTAGCATCGGTACATGACTTTTGCAGAGAACAAACCAACAGCTCCTACCGCATCTTCAGCAGTAGAAAGATGACCGTGGTGACGCATATAACCATGACTGCGGTTAACATCACTCACAATTACACCCGCGCAAAAGAGGCAGTCGTGTTGCTCAACATGCTGCGACATTTCAACGCCTCAGTCGTTCCTTTCCATTTTGTGGGATCGGGCATTGGACAAGGCCGCCTGGTCTTTACGGTTTACCGCAGAGCGGTTGACTTATCCATTTTTCCAGCTGGCCTTTCAGAAGAAATGGATGCCTTGGTGGACATCAGAGGCTTCAATGCCTTTCGATCTGTGGTATTCTTTTCTCGCAAGGCTGAGAAAGTCCCTCCTCGGATTATAGACATCATTCTGTCTTCAGGCTACGCTCTGGCAGTGCTTGCAGGCTGTGGACTTGTCGTAATGGGCGTCTACTCTTTACAAAAACTTCTCGGATCTAGCACAGACGTTGCCGGGTGCTTGCTCTTACTCGTGTCAAACCTCTTCGGCCGCGGATATCCGGTTCCTGCGGCGTCTGGCAGGCACGTCACCCGCATTTTAATTTTGTTTTGGGCGTTGGCGGTGCTGTCCTTGTGCTCTTACCTGCAGTCTGCGATCACCTCTGAAGTGAACGTCCCCACCGTGGACCGGAAAATCAAAAACATCGATGACCTTCTGAAGTACGCCAAGCGTAAACAGATACTACCTTGCGTGGAACTGAGTTCTGACTCTCAGAAGTTCATCATGACATCGACCACGGACGTTACCAAGATTTTGAACGAACTGCTGCTCTCCTGCGGTTCTGATTGCATAAACAGCCGGAGTTTCGGAAGCAGATGCCTGGCGCTTGCCCAAAGAGGAACACACGTCTATGTGCGGGTAAGCGATCCGCTCACAGCTGTCATACTGAGTAGAAACCGATACAGCCTTGCGGCGAGTGAGGACAGCCTGCGGTTCATGCCCACCGCCCCCATAATGCCGAAGAGCTCTGCCTTTGGTCCGGCATTGAAGCGACTGGTCGCAGAGCTCATCGAGCACGGCCATACACAAAGAGAATACTCAAAGCGGGCAGCCATCTTAACGAGGATTCTGCCTGTGCATTCAGTTGATGACGAAGACGGGGCTCTCGTCTCATTCTGGGATTTATTTCTCCTATACGCCTGCGGAATACTGCTTGCCTGCGTCGCTTTCCTTCTGGAGAGAATGCTCCCACCGGAAAGGCGATGAACGTCTCAGCCGCGACGAAACTTGAAGTCAAGTATTCCGATGTGGAAGGAGAAAACTGCCGAGTTGGAGGCTGACAGAATTGGGCAGGTAACCACAACCTACATCCCGACCAGTTTTTAAGTGCATTGTTCGAAACTCCTTTTTTGTGCTGAAGTGGCAATGAAGTTCGAGAGATGCTAACAACGTGACGGGGTCGAATGCCGGCTACAGTGAGGGCATTTCATTTGAGGAGAAATGACAAATATGCTCACCTGCTGTGTGATGTCACTGCATGATCATGGTTGAAAATGGTGCCCCCGTTTTCCTGATGCAGGTTTGGCCTGCTTAGCGTTGCATACCAATAACAGCTTACTTTGATAGTTGCAGATTATATGCTGACGCAGAAGGAGCGAAACCATATTCTTCATTGCTCCTAACTTCCTTTGTCACGAAGGTACCAGTTCCTCACATTCTATTTAAAGATTGCCCCACTACACTCTGGAATGTGTGGATTTTGTTGCAATATGTAACATACACGTGCGCTTCATGTAGTAGCTCATAACTTGGTTATGCCCTGATAGGAAGGCACAGATCTTGTGAAAATAATGTCACACCTATCTTTTCTGTAACCAGCCATGTCTATTAGGCATGGCTGGATATAGCGCACCAGTTCTGATTGGTAACATAAGCCCTCCTTCTGTTTTATGATATGTGATAGCAAGACTGAACAACGATATACAACCTCAGACGGAGTCAGAGGCATTGTATTATCGTATGCATATTAGAGGCCTTTCTTCGGAGGTTGCACATCGAGCAGAATCAATAAAAAGAGGCTTGCAATGAGTCCCTTTTTGAGGTGAGTAATGCAACTGGCACTTAATGTGAAAAGGCGCTGAGAGAGAATTGAAATGATGAATGGTTCTGATTAGATATGTCGCAATTCCTTCTGGTAACGGCACCCACAAGTACGTTTCCCCGCGCACTCGCGTAATCATAGTGCTGAGCGGGGTGCGGTATTTAAATCCGTTACTGATTCCTTTCTATTTCGTGCAGTCAGGCGTAGGGAAAAGGACGCTTGACATTTGCGGTTCACAGCTGAGCGATTGACCTTGTCCGTTTTTTTTTATTAGGATTTGAGAAGAAGTGGATGCCCTAGTACGTATTCTAGTAGTCAACTACGGCTTTCTATCTGCGATATTCCTTTCTCGTAACGCGTAGCACCGCAGATCAGGGATACCATTCTCTCTGCAAAGGTACGCATTGGCGTTTCGCCCAGGCTGTGGCCATGAAATTATCGGCGTCTACTCCTACCAACAGGTCCCTGGTGTTCGAACAGGTTTGGTCGGGTGGTTCCTGAACCTCGTGTGTATTTTTGTTGGCCACAGATACCTCGATCTAGCGCCTTCTCAGAGGCATCTCACTGGCATTTCAACTTTGTTTTCTGGGCTCGTATCTGTTTTTCTGCACACACCTCCAGTCTGCGATCAATAGAGGAGTGAAGAACCATGCTGAAAAAAAAATATATAGATCACAACAAGGAGATGGTGGAAGACACAAGACGAGGATTGGTACAACTTTGGGAGCTGAGTTCTATTTCCGGAAAGGTTCATCATGACTTCGAGTAAAGATGTTGGCAAGATTCCTCCTTAACTGGTGCGCACCTGCGGCGCATCTTGCGTCAAAAGCCGGAGTGCCGTAAGTGAATCCCTGGCGGTCACCCAGAGAGGCACACCCGTCTACGTGAGGCTGAAATGGCTCCTGGACATTTCGCACAGAGCAGAAGAAGATAGTCATGCGGCGAGTGAGTACAGCGTGCATTTCGTGCTTACAGCATCTATGGCACCCAAGGGCCCTTCTTATGGCGCGCCCCTGAAGCGGCTTCTTTTAGAGCTCATGCAGTATGGCCGCGGGCAAAGAGATCAAAGGTTGCAGGTTTCTTATGGTCTGGTTTCGCTTTGAACAAATAGCGAACGGATCATTCTCGCCTCGTTCAGGAATCACTGCCTCCTTTATGCCCTGCAGAATACTGCTGGACTGCATCGGCTTTCTGAGTCCGTGTTACGACTATTAACGCACTGAGATTCTCCTTTCCTACGCAGCTTGATGGCAAGTATTCAAACCGGGATGAATAAAGCTGCTAAGTGCAACTCTGACAATATTACAGTTACCGCTACTTACATTTACCAAATTTATCCACCGAAAATATTTGACATTTGGTCTGAGCTTCACGCTTTAGTTCGTGAATATATCGTTCTCCAAATTTGCCCAGTGTCGTTGGAAGGCATCCTGGACCCATTCGCTGTGCATCAAATCATGCGAAATGCAAGATGTGCACGTGTGCTGCGATATATCACTTCATGCTAATGCACCCTGTGTGGTATGTTCAAATTTATTCCTCAGCCCTCCAAAATGCTCCTAGTGAAGCGTCGGGATGATGAAGTTTTACCATAATTGCAATATATACTATACGTGCACATTTTGTCGTGGCAAACGCATCACGGTTGAAAGAATCGGCAATAATTCTATTTATTGCTTTGCTCTTTACCTGTCAGCTTATTACACAGTATCTTATCGGCGCAATGCGGAAACGGTGACTAATGTTGCAATATTTATTGCGCATACCTACTTATGTGTTACCATGTTATTTGGTTCTGCCATATTAGGAATGTGTAGACAAGCATTGTGGACGTACTTCGTGCAACCAGTACTCTCTTTGCAGACATGGTTGGCCAGAAAGGTGCAGTTGTATTACAATACTTCTGTCTTAGTTTTTGCAGTGTCTTAAGAAGGGTAAATAAAAATTGTACACGCACAAAGAAAGTGAATTATTTTGTACTAGTGAACGCCGAGTCCACGGCTCTCCATTAGAGGTGCCCATAGTGTGGACGTAGCTGGGCTTGCTATCAAAGAAGAAAGAAGAAAAAATGGTTATTTCGGTAGCATCGGCAGAGATTTCACGATCGTGTCGGTACTATGCTATGACTGAAATAGGAATGGGCGCCGAACGGCAATGCTGCTACCGCTGAATTTCCCGCATACGAAAAAATGCCGTAAAGGTTGTGAATTTTCGGCTCTGTCATGTGTGGGCCAAGACCTACTGATACTATCGCGCAGAGCGTTTTCAGGAATTGTTCGTGGCGGATGTTCCATGTGTTTAACCCTGTGCATGTTTAAGAGCTCTCGATTCCACCTTATTAAGATGACGGCGATGGTAACAGCTTGCAAGTAAGCGTGACCGCGTGCACCCTTTCCACCGTAGCATTAAGCGGGGCTTCTCGGCGTAGAGTGGACAGAGCACATATACTTTTCCAACAACGCAGGTGCTGCTTTTGCTGTAAAATGTTCTCTACACAACACAGTAGCCAAGTGTCAGTTGTGTTTTTGTTGTTTATCCTGATATTAAAAACTACAGGGTTGTTGCAATTTCCGCGATGCCATGGCGCTGTAAAGCTTAACGTTTCGAGCGGTTAACAGACACGTGCTAACACTACTCCTGAGACGCTCTGCCTGCCGTGGTAGTGTGGGGTCTTCGGGGGTGAATCAAAAAACGAGTCGAACCAGAATTGCCGTCGTTGCTCCGTCGTCTCGTGGTAGTGTACAACTACCTGGAGTTTGCTTAGCAGCTTAAACATCATACTGCGCAATGGACGGGGCCCAGAAAAGGGGATTAGCAATGAGATGACCCGCCGCGGTGGATCAGTGGTTAGGGGGCTCGGCTACTGTTCCGGAGTTCACGGGTTCGAACCCGACCGCAGCGGCTGTGTTTCGATGCAGGCGAAACGATAATGCGCCCATGTGCTGTGCGATGTCAGTGCACGGTAAATATCCCCAGCTGGTCGAAATTATTCCGGAGCCCTCCACTTCGGCACCTCTTTCTTGCGTTACTCGTTCACTCCCTCTTTTTTTCCTTCCCTTACGGCGCGATTCAGATGTCCGCCGACATGTGAGACAGATACTGCGCCATTTCCTTTCCCCAAAAACTAATTTTCATTTTACACTTTAACATGAGATGAGCGCAAACTAGCAAGTGGTTTAATGCGAAAACGTGTCCCTGCCTTTTCAACAACAAAGCGCATTATGTTAACAATGTCTCACGTGGCCTGAAGAGACGTGGCGGAAAAATTCGGCGTTGGCGTTCCTTTTTTCGCGCCCTGCAAGTTGTTCTGTCTGTGCTCACTAACCAAGAAAGATAAACAAAATAATGTTGGGTGTGGTATCAACCACCGAAACTAGCTTGTACCTTGCAGAACAAATGTCATCTACGAGATTCCGCCCAGCTGTGGCAAGTTGTATACCGGACAGACGGGCCACTGCTTTAACACATGGGTACGTGAGCACGCCTATCCTGCGCGTGTGCAGGATGCACCTTAATACTGCATGTCCTGCACAAATGACGGCGAAGTTTCCACGGCGCCTTTTCGTCCAAACAAGGATTATCGGTGGTTCGAGAGAGACAAAGGAAACGGCAGTTTTAGGAGACTTCCAGACAGCGAGTTATAGCCCTGACAAATGCGCAAGTAAGGCTTCCATTCACCTCTGCTGGTAGGAACTGGAATCTTTTGGGATGACAAGGCCATTCTTCTTTTGCGGTGGTGTGTGTTTTGTGCGCATACGCTTTGTGGAAGAGGGAAGAAGGCGCTGCCTCTGTTGTGATTATATGCTCGTATTATGTGTTTATTCTCTTTTCTGTGTCCCATTTTTGCACAGGTTTCAAGTTTAGAGAACGTCATAGTAGCTAGTTCCCCTACCGCACATTTCTTGTTTTGCTCTTGTTGCTTCAGCTCTCTACATTGTAACAATTCCTTATGTGTGGAAACATCTGAAAGCATACTCTCCCAGATTGATATTGAAAATATTTATCAGACCACCGAAGACAAGGCACGAATGAAAACAACGACGTGTCCCAAGGGCTCTGTGACAGCTCAGCTGTAGGTGGTGCTGTTTGCCCTTCTCGAAATCTCTCCCTCCGATGGAATGTTAGAAATGGCTGCATTCACACCCGTTAGTTGCGAGTTAGTTCTTTGAGCAAATGTTTGCTTTCAGTGACCCGGCTGACTGCCTTCTGGTGGACAATTCCATAAAGAAGTGTGTATTATACTTCACACAGGTCCCACGAAGAGCTTAACAGAACGCAGACGTATGGCTCGGACAGTAAACAGAATAAGCCCTTATATAGATTTGCTTTTTTTTTAATAAACGGCCATTTATATGTATTTTCTAACTTGAAATAAAGCGAGGCAAAAGGAGAAAAAAACCGCCTTTCACACAATTATAAATAGCAAAACATGCTCTTCAGTGTTATATGCGCTCAAGTGTAGCTACATGCAAGGTAGCAATGTGGGCTAGTTGGTTGTACATTTGGTTTGAATAACGTCCTCCGTTCCAGTTGTCATTTTGTTAATGTGTAGTGCGTAATTCAAGCCAAGTAGTTACATGGTTTTTGTGGTAAGTGGTGGAACTCATAATTTCCGCCACAGCATCGGTTACAAGCTTTCTTTCTTTGTCACTCACTATTTCTGATAGATGGCTTATACAGATGGCTTGGTTAGAAGAGTGCGGATAGCTTTTTGTATTTCAGGAGGTCGTGTAGAAAGCGGAAATGCCCTAGTACATTTCAATCTTTGAGCATCAAAATGATATAATGAATTACCGGCACGTGTCCTGTGTTTCTCTTTCAAGCTTAGTTATATAGACAGACTTCAGTATTTACTCATCCGGAATTTAAAATTTTATGTGGACCAACTACGACGCTATTCAAGAACAAACATTCGTCACAATGTAGCATATTATTGTTACGTTCTTTCTGACATAATTCAAGATCGGTACTACCGTGATTTTTTGTAATGCCTAGCGTACTCGTGCCGTCCATGGGTACAGTCTTCGGAAAGGCTGGCTGTTCAGCCGAAACAATCGCCTGCGCCGCCTGCCGGTTAGAAAACCAACCGATGCCCTCTGGGCAAAATTGTGCACTTCCTTTAAGGCATCGTTTTATTTCATTGTTAAAATTCATCTCCAAATGAATAGCCATTGTTCCTCTAACCAAAACATCGCAAGAATGCAGCAGTAAACTTCAATACAAACGCGCAACTCGCCAACTCACCGGCAGGACTTCCAGTGAGTGCATATTCGTTCGGCAGTTGGGGTGGGGCAGCCTGTCAAATAAGCAGCCTGATTGGCGTCTGAAAAGCCTGTATTCACCACCGACACAAGTTTCTCTAAAATTATAAAAAATGCATGCAAGTGCCGATCTTTGACTACATCTCAAAGAATGTTGACCCTAACGCGCTCCCTTGTGAGCGATTTTTGCACTATATGAGGCAACTATTTCACCCGCAAATATTTTTTGAAAATATTGACAGATAAATATGAAATTCTCTCTACATCGTGTCGAACGAGCAACGAAAGCTGCTTCATATTTAAAACATATCTTTTGCACCACGGCCACACTAAATGGAGCAGTGTTCTACGGGCTTTCTTTGTAATCCCCCTGTCCTCTATACGCGGCTTAGCATTTTTCTAGTTTCTCGCCCACCCCAGGCTGACTCTGTGAAGCAAAGGGGGCGAGTTCACAGTTATCTCTGCTTCCCATGTTCTTTAGACCATCTCTTATTCCATGCAAGTCTGCGTGGCCCAGTAAATTATCTCTTTTTTTAATTTTCTTCGTTCTTTTGTCTCAGCCCCTATGCACAGGTCAAACTATTTTTTACGCACTATAGAAATAAATGAAAGAGGTAACCGCTGGACTGCAATCGATTCATTTTCGTCGGCACGCAGCACTACGTCTTTGCGCGGTCGGTGCATGCGCTCATGGGTACGTTAGCAGAGTATAAAGCGGGCCATCAGAAGTCACGCTGCTGATCTTGCCGGCGCAGATTTTATCGAGACGGCTCCTTCCACTTTGCCGCCAACGTTGTTATTATATTCCTCGTGGCCTGTGTCCGCGTTCGGTATGCTGCTGGTCACGTGATTAAGCGGATGCGAACAACTGCCACGCGATTGGTATAAAGCTGCCTTATGTGCTTTTAATAGCTTCAGCTGGAAAAGAAATAGGGGGTGAGAGAATGAGTTGAAGGTAACTGGGTAAGTACTTTCAATCTATATGTAATAGTTTTGTCTTAAGCGGCATATATTCAGGGCATAAAATACTGTCAGGCAGTACTTGCCAATGGAGTTGTAAAGTAGAGCTCAATAAATTGCCTGAAATACTCTGTGGAGAGTGCAGCGAGTTGTACATGGCATTCCAGCTAACTTGTGCCAGGCTCTTAAACTCGACCACGCGCTTCGTAAGGATTTGGCTATCTTCATGGTGGTAGGCAGTCACCTTGAGGGTCGGCGTATTTTATAGATTCACCGGATGGTAATTAGCAAAGAAAATGAACGAGCTTTCGTTACCTATAAGTGAAATTTTCAATGTTAAATAGCTTCAGCATGCAGAAAAAACGGCCGTTCAAATTCTTTCCTAACGTTAGGAGAATTAGAAATGTATGTTCACGTGACTGCGCGCTACTTGTTTGCGATGCTAGCTCTCTAAAACACGCCTTGTCGTAAGTAACGAGGTTCCACCAACCTGCGATGAATATGACGTCGGCTGCATCAATGGTTCCACGCCGCGTTGTAAGATCAATGATGCTGCAGGAAAGGCTTGAGGATGCTGGCTGGCAAAAAATTGTCTCTTCTATGCCGTAATACGGTAACAGCGTGTCCACGAAGCGGCAGCAGCACCCTCATTTTAGCAAATCGAAGTGCTCGCGCTCGTTACTGAATCATGGCTGTGACTGGCAGCCCTTTTATTCACTGAGGCTTTTTGCAACCACGTTTCTTCAATGGCGGTGCACTTGACGGAACTAACATACCACACGCACAGTCTTTCCTAAGAACGGTTATGTTGAAAATTTTGCCCTTAAGTTTGAAATAATGTCAGCGGATTCAGCTCAATTAATCAAGAAGTCAGGCGGATTAAAACATTTTCTTACCTGGACAAGGCACCCTCTACTAGCGCTCACAAAGCACGTTCCCGCTTTTTTAACCTTGACATAAGTTACTTAAATCAGCCTTCGGAAAAGAAGATTATTGACCGTGACTTTAAAACACCAGCGGAACAGCGTCTATTGAAGAAACTGCCGGTGTTCATCATCATCAGCAGCCTGACCACGCTCACTGCAGGACGTAGTCAGGCCGATTGTAATGATGTTGATGACAACGCCCATTGCATGGCGTAGTCAGACTAATGATGACGATGATGATAAACACCTGTATACTGTATCTTAAATGAAGAAGAAAAAAGCTGTTGCTAAGCCTGGACAAGCGGTGTGGAGGACAGCCATAGGTGAGTGAAGGTTACAGGAAGCATTTTATTACTATTTTTTATTCCGTTAAGTGAAAATGGTACCGTGCCTATCGTGCTGCACCAGTGCACAACCTATATGTCTGGGTCCGTCTGCTATGGGTATATAGATAGCAAATCCTGCGGCAAGAGGACAAGCTTCCACGGATGGGAACATTTATTGCAAAGCCGGCTCGACAGTGCCTCGTCAGGTCTTCAAGCAGCATCGGAAGTGATCTGCCTCGATATCACCTGAATGTGGACCCATGAAACAAGGTTAAGTACACGCTTTATTGAAAGTTTACGGGCCAGAGGTATCTGCTTCTGCGCCATGCCGTGTGGCTCGCTATGGGATTCAGTATTCCATATCCTTTAAAGGTTAGAGGAACGCTGGGCCTGTGCCATCCTTAAGAGAAGACTTCAAAGGGCACTAAAGCAGCTCCACTACACATCTTAGAAACAAAGCCCTCTGGGCTGTAGACATTTCACACAGGCTGTAGATGGGTAAACGGACTTCCATGCTGGCAACCGTTCATTCGCATGTTTTTGGGAGCAAGTACATCACCACTAAATGCCATTGAATTATTGTGTACCTTTAATTACTTTTTTTCAACAATGGCAGCTAGACGCTCTTACCTGCGGATTTTCCCTGGAGCACTGGGCGAACGCTATTGTCGGGTAATGCAAGTTTGGTACGTAAATAAATCTCCATTTCATCATGCAAATATAAGAAAGCATCGCTCGAGCACTCCGTCTTTCTTCTTGCAACCACAGGACAATACTTAAGCCCAGGTGGGCTAATTGAAACCGTACAGAAAAGGAGACAATTAGACGGCCAGGCTATTGTTTCAGCGGAGGTCACATTAAGCGCCCGGTGTTTGTTGTTCGAGAATGAGATTACGATATCCCAATAATTGAATTAACTGAGCGATAACAAAAGCCTTTTTGTTTCAAAACAGAGAACGAGAGGTTTGTGTAAAAATCGAAAGGGCACCTTTTGTTTTGTGTACGCTAGAAAAAAAAAAGACGGTTTTATTAATGCTCTGACGGTGATTTCAAATAACTTCTTATCTCATCTGTGGATTCTCAACAAGAAAACTATTGCTTTTATTGGGGCACCGGAATTGTGGCAGTGTTCCGGCTTATTAGCACTTTTCACCACGGAGTTTTCATGGCTAAAATTTTTCCAAAACACAATAAAATAATGCAGAATAAGAGAAGTAGAAAAAGTTCCCAACTAAACAGGCCGCCTCTTCATTTCCTGTAAGAAGAATGATTTCTTCAACAGTCAAGTTGTTGTGCTGCAGTTGTTTTCTTTAGTCCTTCGTAGCGCAGAATGTTCGCAAGTAGGTTCCGCTATGACACCTGGCAGCGAAGCACTGGAAGGTCCGATGCCTGCTGGCTAATCACAGCCTCGATAAATAAAAATCACAGGCTCGGTGGAACGAAGCAAAGGGTGATTAGACCAGATTTTCATACCAGTCTCTAGGGCGTAGTGGCAACGATAGTAGGACGTGATAAAGAAATGAAGAGGATACTGCTAGAGTGCTCAAAATAATAACGGTCTTCATGTCATCAGAAACAAGGCTTGTGGCCTACCCTAGGAGTGTAGAACACATACCATATGGATTATGCGCTATTCAGTACTATGACGCGATCGACAGCGCTCCACAATTTTAATCTAAATGTTCCAATGTTCATTAGAAGTATAAATGAACGCTGTTTTGCGGAAGAGAAGATGACATTTAATTTTCTGTGTTGGACAAGCTTGAGAATCGTCCAGCCAGGAGAAAGAAATTTCGACCTGATCGGCATTCTTCGCACATTGCAAATTTCTGGCAGTGGCGTGTTCCAGGCTTCTGTAGCCATTGACATTTATGGATATTCTATCTGATGTGACACGCGACAAGTATATTATGAACCTCCGCTAAAAAAAAGGCACAGGATCACTTAGATGCGGCAAGCCGTTAGGTTTCTCTGGCAGGTAATTTATTATTAACAGCAGATATACCGGGAGTTTTTTTAAACTGTTTACGGATGGTTATTTAAAACCTGAGAACGATGCATCCGTGCTCTCTGTGCAGGTGGATTGTACAGCGAGGCGGACATCATGCACATGTTAGAGCTCAGTGCCTAAACGATTATTTAACTAAAATTAACGAATAAACTGTTTTACTTTGGATTTCAAGGGTGGAATTTATATTAAGAAATTGAAGGCTGTCAAAACAAAACCGGAGTCCAGTTTTTAAATTTTTTTTTATCGGTAATGCCTTTTTTTTTAGCTCGTAAAGATACCCGCCACGGTGGCTCAGTGGTCAGGGCGCTCGGCTACTGATCAGGAGTTCCCGGATTCGAATCCGACCGCGGCGGCTGCGTTCCTATAGAGGAAAAACGCTAAGGCGCCCATGTGCTGTGCGATGTCAGTGCACGTTAAAGATCCCAAGGTGGTCTAAAATATTCCGGAGCCCTCCACAACGGCACCTCTTTCTTCCTTTCTTCTTTCACTCCCTCCTTTATTCCTTCCCTTACGGCGCGGTTCAGGTGTCCAACAATATATGAGACAGATACTGCGCCATTTCTTTTCCCCCAAAACCAATTATTATTATTATTATTAGCTCGTAAAGTTTGCTTCTCGCAATGCACATTTTTTAAATGACGTCGCTGGACGTAGTATTTGGCGAAAATTAAGTAAGCTGCTCCTAGGGCATAAAATGGAGAAACGGCTTCCTGTATTTGCTGTATTAGAAATGCAAGCGGTGCCTTCCTAAAAATTTGCATTGCGGGAAGCCAACTTTACGAGCGAAAAATATGCGTGTTTATCACCTGAAGTTTATCGAAAAGCATTGCCGATGAAAAAATATTAAAAACTTGACTGACCATTTGTGTTCACGGTCTTGAATTTATTGACATAATGCTGGCCTCTAAAGTCAGAAGTAAGAAAGTTTATTGTCTTACTTTATTTAATTGATAGTTTAATCACTGAGCTTTATCACGTACATAATGACCGCCTTGCTGTACAATCCACCTCAGAGACCGCACCGACGTATCTCTCGCGCGGGTTAAAATAACGAGCTGCAAACAGCTCAAAAAACACCCGGTATAAATTTCCGCGAGCACATTTAGGGGTTACGTTACAGGCAAGTTGATTGAAAATTACACCACTTTCATATTCTGTTGAAACTGACGCATCCAAATTGCTGTGCTGTTATGCATGTGACACAAATGGAGCTTCTGTATTTTTTGAGTTAATACTTCTACAAGTTGTATTTTATTACCTTGGACGACCATACTGTCTCGTCCTGGCATGCGTTTCAATGGAAAGCCACATCATGCTGCGAGCATGGAGGTGTTTCGCTAATGAGGACGAATCTATAATTGTTTTAACATATTCTGACCTTCCTGACATTTCATGCAGCCAACATGTCACGGTGGCCCTATGGTTATCGCGTTCAGCTGTGAATCCCAGTTGCGGCAGCAAAATTTAAGTGGAAGCGACATAAAAACAAAAAAACCCCCACGTGTGGTTAAAGAACCCCAGGTCAAATGACTCATTCTATAACCCTTAAATTCAGCGGCTTTCATGGCTCGTGCGTCGATTCTGGAAAGTTGACCCTACATACCAGATAGCGCAGTTCTCGCGGACGGGCCTACTGCCAACGCTTTTCCCGAGTTCACGCAACCAGGTCTCCTAGAAGCGCACTTTGTGTTCATGTTCAGGTAAGAAAAGTGCCCTCTGAACAAAATTCATATCAAACGAAAATTCACATCACATTTATAAATTAGCAACATGACATGAAAAATAATATATTATTGTGCAAGCGTTTTCTCTTTGCGTATAAGTATAAATTAGTGAAATTGCAGAAAAAAATAATGTGTATTGATGTGTTGGCGCTTTCATTGTGCATATAAACACGAGACTACTAATGGGCTGGCCACCCTGCGCTGTGTCCCTCGTGCCGTTACAAAGGGGTCGTGCGAGCGAAGTATGAAGTGAACAACTCACTTGTTATAGATAATGCTGCAGGACTTAGAAACACTCGGCACGCAGTTGAAAAGCTTAACAATATTTGCACGTGATAAACGAAAAGTCACATTACAAACCACCGAAATGGACTAAATACACCGTGAATCATCTGTCACTGCCTCTGCGGAAATTCTTTTTATGATGAAGACGAGAACGCCCCCACTCGTCTTCATTCCATCGCTTTTTCTCCAAAGATTTTTAATTTTTTTCCTCCCGTATGTCTTCGCAGGCCTCACACTGCAGTTAAAAAGCAGCTGTGAGGGTAACTTTCTACGCGCCATATAACGCTCCCGAAAACTTCTACGGAGGCTCTGTGCATCTTCCTTCGTACAGACTGCACCCGCACCTACGGAGCATGTCATTTTCTGCTGTACTCGAGACTGCGAATCCAAACTCTGCACCTAAACATTCAGAAACACCCATTTAGTGCCCACAAAAATGTCAGCCTAATTTTTCTGCGTTTTTCCTGGTGTTTCTCGAAATTATTTTTGTTTCCTGCGTGCGTCGCCTCGTCAACCGCACACCAACTATTATTCGTTTACGCGGACACAATACAAGCGCAGTTGTCTTCAGCGAAAGGCAAAAAGAGGTGTTTTGGAAAGGCAGAGAAAGCGTACATGGTCCTGTTTTTCCTTTCTGCTTCTGTTTCTTCCTCTTTAGTTACTTCTCGCGTACTCGTTGAAGCCTAACTTAGGTGGAGACAATAGTGCGCTTAAATGAGAGGAAATAACGTTCGCCTTGAAAAAAGATAAGGTGCTTCTAGCCACAGCTTCTCCCGGACAGACCGACTTGATTATCGTATTGTTCAGCTGAGCGGATAGTCAAGTGTTTTCTTGCAACTCTATCTTAGCGTAGGAGAAATGTGGAAATGCAACAAAGCACGCGTTGATGACAATGACTAAAGGCAACAATTGTTAGACGCTGGGAGCACGAAGTAAATTTACAGAACTGTGAGGACGTGCGCTTAGTTCAGCACTGCAGTTCTGGTAAGTGTTCGCGTCATTTTGAAAGTACTATGGTCCTAGACAAAGGTAAAGACCAGACCGCACGTGAGCTATTGGGAGCCTTCGATATAAATTAGAGGGGCAGTGATTGTATTAGCGATACGTCAATTCTGCTGTACAGTTCGGAATGTGCACTCTTTTTTGCTGCAAGTTATGATGTATGATCCGGATGTTGTGATGGCACGCCTTCTTTCTTTCTCTTAACGCGCATGCGCGGAGCAGCCTACATATTCCACTTTGATAGCTTCGAATAAAATCAGTTGTGAGTGCGGCGTATTTGCGTGTCTCTCAGTGTCTAGTTCTTCTTCTTTTGCTTGTATTCTTTTTTTGCGCTGCTACTATGCCTAAGGCGTTAGTCACGGATCGTAGTAGACAAGTCGAGTCGATAGCTGTCTGAATGCACCAGAAATAGCCTTCGAAGTAAACTTAAGTGCCCTGCTGCAACCTCTGAAAGCAATATGATTTCCAGAATCTCTGTCTACACCGCAGAGAAAGTGCGGAAGCGATACCTCTAAGCGAATCTTCTTGCCTGATGCATTTAGGCTGAAGCAATTTTTGTCACTTCGGTTTGTCACTTCGTCATAGCAAATGCAGCATTTGACAGCCCACTCCTGCGTTAAATATAGAATGGGCCGGAGGCCATTGGCACGCACCGCTAAGCAAACAAACATGTGTTATAACCAGGCGCATGGAATGGTGTTTTTAGAGAGTCACTGAAATGGCGGTGCCGTTGGCTGATACGTTCACGACGACTGCAAATGCGGGCACACCATTACTCACATAATCAGTGACATCTGATAATAAAAAGAGCTTTATTTTGGGATGACAGCACACAAGTGTTTGTTTTTCTGCGTATTTTTCTTTAATACACACTTCAGTCGCTGCAAGTGGCCATGAAATGTTGGGTTACTGGATGTCACCTAAAAACAAAGAAAGAAGAAATGTTTGGCATTATTCAGAACGTCGATGCATGGAATTAGTGTGCGTTCATTTAAAAACAAAATTCTCACCGAAAATGAAACCAATGGGATATGATTGTAGGAAGAGATTACTGAGGTATACTTGAAGTACAACAACCAAAAGGAAAGATTCGTAATCACAGCAATTCAGCAGATGCTGAGAGCACTACACAGACTGCAGCATTGAATGCCCTTCAGTGCAGTGTGTAACTTACGAACTGGATAGAGCAGCACCCAAGCTTAATTAAAAGGAAAATTTAAACACTTTAGTCAATGCCCCTGGAGTGGTCTTCAGAACATTCATTATGCTGTTATGTACTTCACGAAGGAACTTGAAGCGTACAGAGAACTTTTCATTTTCACAGACTTCAGAAAACAGTAGTTACGGAAACATGTGCTTTAGTGCTAAACATTTTGCTTAGAGCAAATGAATCCCCGGTGGAGTGGTAATAAATCGGCCGACAGTTAATTCAAGAAAGTTTCAAATATCAAGGTGTGGAGCAAATAATAACTGCCCCATCGCTCTCAAAGCCTGAATTCTGTCCTAAGATCACATCGGCAGATTAGAAGTTGATGGAGAAAGGTGCTATGGTCTCGTGCTTGAATTCAGTGCTCACAAAGCCTTGGGTCCTTCAGATGGCGTTTAATTTATATCATTTAGTTTGAAAGCTTATCGGCAGCCGGCAATTCACAAGGTCTGCTTCCTTCTGTGTGTCGAAGTTTGTTAAAAATCCTCACAAACGCGAAGTGCACACACAGAAGGTGAGGATAAGCCAGTAGGGCTGACATACCGCACCTACATTAGCTGTGCCATCGCCTGAAGGATGTAAGTGCGAGGTACAGGGTACGCGTTATCTTTTCGGCACCGAGAAAGATAAGCAGGACTCGCCCTATCCTGGGGCGAATGATAGGAACATCTCTTCAAGCACGGCCCATCGAGTGAGAGATTAGGCACATAATGGGTTACATTGTTGTGTGGTCGTTATTATTAACAGCAAAGCGCGTAGAAAACCACGAAGAGGACAATGAGAAAAGACGGTAAAAGCGATTATCTGTATCTGTCCTCGTATTCTTCTTTTTGGCTCGCTTTATTGTCAAGAATAGATTACCAACTGTCCAAGCCCACACCTGATTCAGCATAGTTACTATATCGGCCAGACAGGCTGTTGCGTCAATCTGACGCTGCGAGCGCATTTTTTGTCTATGGGTAATCGGGCAGGCGCGGATCTCTCATCCCATTGCACTTCAATGTTTGGCAGAGGGAGAAAGATGAAAAAATAACAAGGAAAAGAAAACATAAAGACAACCTTCGTTTCGTGATGCCAAGATTTTAGTCTGTCATCAAGATCTGTTAACGCGGGAAGTTTCAGAAGCCCTACATATGTAGAGAGGTGAAGGGGATTACGACTGCCGCTCCTTTGCTCAGTTTTATGGTAAGGGTTCTGCATTTTACGCTTTCCATTGCCAGTGACCTTGTGTCCGGTTGTGGCCTGTATGCTTTACTACACCTTCCCATGTGTGCATATGTCGAGGCGTTTTAATTTGTTTGTACCGTGTATTATACTCATCGTTTGCAAGTCAGCACAATGATTGTCGTCTTCTCTCTGTGTGTTCTTGTTTTTCGTGCTAGTTTAACTTTAGTATGAACCCTTACCAACTAGCGCAGTTCGCTATAATACATATATGCGGTAGGCCGGAGCCACTAAAATTCGGCAGCTCAAATCGAGGACAACCGTTCTGAGGAGTCTTCCGGTAATGCACTGCACGATAAAGTGACCAAGTTTGTGTCAAGAGATTTCTCGTACCACAAATCATACGTTGTATTTCTCGCAAAAGAGAAACACAAATGGCACACAGTTACGTACGGCATCGCCATAAAATAAAAACAATGCAAAAGTTTGCGAAGTGCAAGGTGGCAAGGCTAGCGCTCATCATCTATTACTGCGGTTTAGATCGACATTTAAGTTGTTTTTCTGGGAAATAAATTCGTGAAATACATCAGTCATTATGGGCGGCCCCACAAACGCCCCATTTTCCACAAATCCGTCTCTTGGCTCGATTGGCCTATTCTGGCTGCAACAATGGCAGTGAGTGGGTTGAAAAAGACGAAATATGGGCACTCATTGTAAGCAATGCGAGGTCACAGTTCTCGCTTCCAAAGCGAGCATCGAGAAACGGGCTCCCATGAAGCTGAAATGGCTTCACCGATGTGCCGGTCAGCGCAATCTGAAAAAATCCTCCGCATAATCTTTGCGTGCGCCTTCAAGGCTCCGCGACAGCCGCGTTCCCTCGTGCGTCCTGCGCTGTTTTCTCCAGACGCGTGATCTCCACCACTAAATCGCCTGTCATTACGGCCGCTCTTTGAGATTGCATTCCGTCGAAGGGACGGTCGAAATCCTCTATCGTTCAGGAGGGAGGCAGCATCACTGCGGTGAATTCTTTTCCCTAAGCTTGTTCCTCGTTATTCTCAATTCCATCCCGTGTAATCGACTTCAGCTATCTGACGTTCTAACGTCCGCAATCTGGCAACGCCAGCGAGCATTTGGGTTGGTAAGGTTTGGGCTCAGGCACTCTGCACAAAACAAAGAGCAAAAACTTCATTTGCGTTAACGGAACTATGATCTTGGAAAGTTACACTTCGCAGAAAGTATTTACTTATTTCGGCAATGTTCTGTGCAAGAAAAGAGAGAGCGCCATAAATCGATACCTCTACAATGCCTGCGTTTCGCGTTTGAAAATGTTGCTCAACGCAAACGACACTGTTTCCCGGCAGGCAGCCTGTCACATACGACATCTATTTCATGAGTTCTTGCGCCTGCTTGCACGTGTTGCATGGAACGAGCTTAAATAATAATAATAAATGGTTTTCGGGGAAATGAAATGGCGCAGTATCTGTCTCATATATCAGCGGACACCTGAACCGCGTCGTAAGAGAAGGGATAAAGGAGGAAGTGAAAGAAGAAAGGAAGAAAGTGATGCCGTAGTGGAGGACTCCGGATTAATTTCGACCACCTGGGGAATTTTAATGTGCACTGACATCGCACAGGACACGGGCGCCTTAGCTTTTGCCTCCATGAAAACGCAGCCGTCGCGGTCGGGTTCGTATCCGGGAACTCCGGATCTCAGTAGCCGACGGCCCTAACCACTGAGCCACCGCGGCGGGTGAACGAGCTTTCACAAATTTGCTTTTCTAGATAGCATTTTACCCGCAAGGGCACCTTGAGTCTCAAGGTGATGGTGCTTGGCGCCACCACGGACCCTTAGCATCCATACTGAAGCTTTCATCCGCACGGTGGCGCTAGGTTGCAAGGCGATGGGTAGAAACCATGAACCGTGGCGGTCGGGGCTATGGTCAAGTCGCAAGTCGACGGGCTCCGCATCTGTATACCAGGTGTGGGGCTCCGGGACCTTCTTGTGTCTATAAGGGTGAAGCACAAGTGACAGAATAGGAACCCTTAATCCATACATGCCGCATGGATACTCAATTTTCCACTCTAAAAAAAATGATCGGAACCAGAAACTGTACCACACCGAAGGTATCAAAGTTCCAACTTAAAAATCTGCTGAAAATTCCCTTCAGTTCCCGATAGTCCAAGCTGTTGAGCAGAACGCTCCAGTGGCCGCGCAATCAGTGCTTGTAATACAAAGGTGGCTAGTGACTAACATAGGCGAGGAATATAAAAAGAAAAGCTCTCCTCCGGAGGTCACCTTGTACAGGTCAAGTACAAAAAAGCAGAGTGATGCATTACTCAAACAACAAAAACCTTGCTGACCTTGACATTACAGTAACACCTCACATAAGCCTGAACAGCGTTGAGGTGTAATTTCTGAGCGGCTGCTAATGGCAGAGGATGAAAACGAGCTCCTCGACAATTTGCGAGACAAAGGCGTAGCGTCCCTTCGACACATCACTATAGGGCGTTAAAGAGAAGAAAAAGCACCTCACATCCTGCCAATATTCGGCAGCACTCGATTGGCCGAGTCTGTCCGGGTTGCAATAATCATGTGCTCATACATCGCTAACCCGAGGAGATGTTTGAAATTCCAAATGTTTGGGCATGGCAGCAAGACATGCAGAGGCAAGGAGACCTGCCTCAAACGTGCCGAAACCGAACATGATACAGACAACTTTGTTGGCTAGAGCCGCGGCAGCTTCTTCGGCTTCTACAACTGAGGCTGCTTTAACCACAGCCGTGTTAGTTATTCTTCCTTCCCCACAGCTCTAACTGTGAATTTGTGGTCGTTTGCTTTCCAAGTTTTTCCTATATTTTCTCTTGCTAAATAAAACGCTCTTTGCACGCAGTGCTTTACCACTTGTAGTTGTTGCGTCAAAAGCGATGGCATATTCCCAAGTGGAGTTGAGGGGGGGGGGGGGGGGGAGGGGAATTGGCCAGGGTTTGGTGCAGATCCAAACAGGAGACGCTTTACCACTAATTACTGCTCTGTTCTTCGCATTTCTCTTCACTCTCTTGAAAATTTAATTTGTATAAAATTCCTATGTTTATACCAATATTTCATATTACCCTTATTTATCAGTTTTCTCGATCAGCATATTACTGCAGTGAAATAGAACTGAGAGAAAGACCTTCAAAAATACCCACATCATCAACACCTGTCCTCTTGAGAAAAGAAAAAAAGGAAACTATCCAGCGTTGTCGGTGAGGAGAAAAAATTTCTCGTTATCCAGCGTATCGCGCTTTTTTGGTCTCCCAGCCTTAAATTGTTTGCCTTAAGCTATCAATGTAAGACAATACAATATCGAACAAAGCAGCAACAGCACAACAACTTAAGATGAAGAAAATATATTTCCTTATTCTTTGTTTGCTATCTGTGACTGTTGGCTTCCTTCAACTGTATTAACTATTAATAGCATGATGCATGCCGCATTGTCACCCAGGTTTTTGCGAAAGATGTTTTTGCATGAAATAGGACGTAGTACGTAATTAAACTCGAACATACAGAAATATGCTGCCCAATTTTGAAATATGAAATTAAGAGCACTCTGGGGAAAATAGAATTTTTTAATTTTTTGAAATATGTTGTTCTTGCCATAAATGGGTATTCTTTTCGCCGTCGTGTAACATCAACAGGGTATAGTCAAAATATTTCGCATAAAAATAAATTATATTTTTATTTTGCATAACAAAGTCACAGGAAAGATAAGACTGGTATCAACAGCGTTCATCAAGAAACTCACCAGTGTTAAAAATTTTGTAGTTCCGAACTCGTTTGAACCCGTTTGAGCCGTATCAAACGGGTGCGAACCTGAACAGAGGGTCGCTGCGAAGCCGAATCCAACAACGAACCTGAAAGGCGTGAATATCAACCGAACCAGTAAAACAATCGGTTTCGGTACCGTAGTCTTGAGACGTTATGTCGGTGGTAAAAGTACACAACGAATCGTCATTGGAAGCAAAGTAAAATTCAAGAACAATGCTCAATAATAATTGGAAATCAAAATTCACCATTCACATTTTTAATTTTTTTGATCTATCAGAATTGCAGTTGGAAAAAGAAGTGTTCTCTTGCTATTCCATGGACGCTTCTAATAATAACTAGTTTTTGGGGAAAGGAAAATAGCGCAATATCTGTCTCACATATCGGCGGACACCTGAACCGCGCCGTAAGGGAAAACATAAAGGAGAAAGTGAAAGAAGAAAGGAAGAAAGAGGTGCCGTAGTAGAGGGCTCCAGTATAATTCTAAAATAGAGGAATAGCGTCCAAAACAATCTGTTTAGCAACTGAAATGCGTGACATGTTGCACACAATTTACTCTATGGCAGTTGTTTCTTATATAGAGCCTCTAAATTCACTGAGACAAAAACCATTGATCCATCCGACGTGGAGTATGCGGACACCTCGGTGAAGTGATTTTGAAAACGTTGGAAACACGTGTAAGAGTGGACAGCGTAGCATAGAAACGAATGACCAGACGTGCGTTGAACCGGAAACCAATTTTACGAGACGCGTCTTTAAATCACGGCCATTCTCTTTTACCAGCGCCCGGTTTCCCCCAAGCGGTGAACGACCATCGACGCGGAAAGGGAAACTGGCAGAGAAAAACGGCTGCGACAAATTTTCTTGCGACAAACGATATAAATGCAAAAATAAAAATAAATTACGAGCATTTCGAAGCACACGTATATAAACGACGTACGGCAGCACGTATGAAACTAGAAAAAGCACTTATGGTTACCAAGGGCTGACAAATGGAAATGGCATCAGCCGAAGGGACGGTCGTCGAGGTGTCGGATACACTATTGCTTCGTTTCCCTTTTCTCCGGCGTCTATTTTTGCTCCGTTTCTCCGCCCATAAATATGCCCTTTTCCTCAGTGGCTCTTCAAGGGGTCCCAAATTGAGGACTTATTTTTTTGTGGCTGGTTTCCGGATCCAGAGGCGAAGCGAAGCAAGACAAAATGTGGACACGCCTTTGATGAAGGGAGAGCATTTGGCCCCGACGAGGATTATTTTTCAATAGAAATCACGTGCTTCGCGTGAGAAGATGCGAGGACGTGCCTAGCGACATGTTCCAGAGAAAAAAAAGAAATAGAATGAAACATTCCTTAACTGTCTGATTTTAAGTTTTCTTCAATTTGTTAACGTTAAATTAATAAAAAATTATAGGTTCAACCTTACTCAGGGGATGAAGATAGGGAAGAAATTGAACTGAAATGCCCAAATTTAGAAGAAATCTGTTGTTTGCGGCATGCCATTTCCGCTACATGTTCCTTTCTCTCACTGTTACCAGCACGGAATGCTCTGGGGAAATAATAAAAAAAACTGCTCCTACGTGTAAAATCAATGCATTAAAACTCTTGTACCCTTCGCTGCGAGGTTGCTTAACAAACTTCTCCTAATTGCACATTGGCATGGAGCAGTGGGCACTGATGTATAAAACCGGGATATCAGGGCACACTCTAGAGGAATTTGTGTAATGTTGGCTACACTGGCCTGCGACATGTTTGCGGTGCGTGTTCGGTGCTTGGCATGGTTTGAGCATCGAGAGTCTGCCTGTCTGCAGGTACTTGCTCTTGTTAACAAACTGACTCATTTCAATGGTCGTAAATCACTTGCGCCGAAGTTTAACCTTGCGAATAACACGCACTGTTCGAACGAAGGAATGACAAATCACAGCCGAGACCAAATATCTGAATAAACACCTCAGGTTTCCGTGGCTGCCAGCATGCACGGCATAGCGCTGAATGCACAAACCTCCCGCGGCTAAACAGCAAGTTCGGTACACCGCTGATTCTCTATACCCTTCAGAACTTGTTCGGGGCCGGTGCAGGAAATATTTAGAAGGCATATTTTCCTGAATAGGTAGAGTGAGCTATCATCATCATGTTTACCCCGCATCTCATCGCACTCGAAACGATTGTCACGATTACAAAAGTAAATGCTCTCATTGAGTTAAGGGGTATTCGCTACTGCCTGCCGACAGATGGCGCGAGCTGGTGTTGCCGGCCTTAGGTTACGGCAAAGCACAACACAACTATCGAAGGCAAGGTGGCACTCGCCACCGCCCCACAACAGATAGCAAACCTGCGCCCGTCCGTCTGTTCAGAGATGCTGGTGTTGAGGCTGAACGATCAAAATTTGAACGTAACTGTGCTAGAAGTTAAAGTTTGGAGGAGTGGCTTATAAGTAAGATATTGATCTAAAGTAAGAGTTTAGTTGTCAAAGTCAAGATATCGCAGAAGTCGAAGAAATCTTATTCAAAAGGGGCATATTTCGAGGAAATACTTTTTGCGTTGGAAATATAGGAAAAAGCTCATCTTTGAAACTGAAAATAAAATATTATTTCTCTAACACATATTACAGTGAGAACAGGGACACCGGGTAAAAAACTACCTAAGGCAGCTTGAAGCACCCAGTGCCCTAGGTATACATCGAAAGCAGTATGTTTGCGCACAACAGGCTTGAGTACAACATAATATTCCCCTAAAAAAATGTGAGAAAAAAACAACTATGCTCTCTGCTCACATGGCAAAAGAAAGGGGACATATATATAAAAAAAACACCCAGCATTACTTTGTACCACACTTATCTACAACTATACCACAAAATATCCGAAAATACACATGATAGATAGTATGCAGTAATGCCCAGTTCGCGGTAATGCGCTAGAAAAACAGCCGTAAAGCGTTCCATCTAATGAGAACTGCATAAAAAAGGTAAAAAATTCCGCATAACAATATATCTTGAAACGTTTCGAGTCTCAGCGCCCTAGTTAACATCACTTATTTGTGACTGATGTTTTATGACACCTGATATCTCGCACATTAGGGGCGTTTTGATCGGTGCGCCAGGCTAGTAAAAAAAAATAAAATGTTGTCAAAGGTATTTGTGCAGAAAATATTTCTACTTACCTGCACCCTTTTTTTATTGCAAACGGGAATCACGTGTATGATAGCAACTGAGGAAACGGGGTTCGCATTTGAAGCATTATTATCGCCTCTGTTCGGTGATCGACGCTACAAGATCACTGCACGTTGCTAAAATTTATTAGAGCATAGCATGTGTCCATGTCCGTTCGACGAAGCCGTCCATAAGCGTTCTTAAGCCCTTAATCCATAACAATATGGAGCACTCCATCCATATGGATGAAGCTGTCCATAAGTTCCTTTGCATGCCATTTAAGAAGCGGAATTAACGTAATAAATCTGCAAATTTATTGGAGCCTACAGCCGCAGCGTATTAAGCAAATAAGTATACAGTCTCCGGTAATCCGACTGATCTCGCGGAAGTGGCAGCCACATTGCCACCAGTGCTGCAGCCTTACCGTGTCGAGTATAACAACACCACCTGCCGTACACCAAATAAGCCCTGTGAGTGCAAGGCGCGGTGAGTACATGTACTGTCAACTTCAAGCTGCGAAAAGCCACAGGGCTACACTAAGCTAAACAACACCGGGCTCAATTTAAAATGTGATACGAGTGACATAGAGGGGCCAAATGTGCAATGTCTGCTATATGGCTGAGGGCAAAACCTATCAGCCATCACGTCCCAAAACTTCCGGTATGTAAGAGCGATGTTCCGCGTGTTTGGACTAGACAAACAGTTACGCAAGCCATACCCTTTGCTGCGAGAAGCATCAAAAACCATTCTCTCTTCGAATCTTGCAGAATATCAATGGCGATAGCTTCTGACGAGGCGCTGGTGTCTGGGGTGTACGCAAAAGCTTTATGAGAACTGTGACACTACTTGGCCAATAAGGAGACAGTGTACCTTTAAAGAAGCAAGCGAGCAAGCGATCACTAATCACGAAACAATTCACGTAGCTTTATTGGGTGCTATAGAGGCGTGGTTAACACATCACTGTAAGAGCCATGGTTAGCTATGGCACTCTCTGGTGGAGCCCAGTGATATGTTTAATCATATGGAACAATGCATTGAAAGCCTGGCAACATACTGTAACCTCCGGTGGCTTAAAGGTTTAACACGAGCCTCGCATGATGAAGAGGCGGGGTTCGATTTCTGTTGCCAACGGGCGCTTAGCGGTGATACACTGGGTACAAGTTTTTCTCCTGTCTTCATCTGGGGTGGAATGCTTGGGAAGTGGGTCTTTGACCTCACCTTAATTATACAACGGCACCTCATGCCGCGGCGCTCTTCGGCCACATATGCCCTTGTACCATAAAAATTATCATCATCACGTAACGTGACTTCAATTATAGAGTAACGTCTCAGTGTGGAATTTGCACATATTTTCCCATTTTCACAAAGCTTGTCGGTACAACGGTTAAAAGACTATGAGCGTCCGGATCATATCTTACCGCTGCGCCAGGTACTTCTCAGCCTCAAACGAGTGACCGAGGTCCCATTCGATAACCATCGCCCGTCGCATGTAGGGGAGGGTTAATGTACTCCCGTCAGGCAGCTGGTAACACGAGGGAAGCCGGTAATGCGTTTTAGAATACTCGCTATCTTTGACCATGCGCCTTTCGCTTGCACTTTTCGACAATCTCTTAGCCGAGGCCGTGAAATGCGTCGTGTCTCCCGTGACTATCCTACCTCTCATGTTCATGTGTGTACAAAGCTGCTGAGCTGCAATATTCTATGCTACGACTGTGCTGTGAGCATTTAGCGCAAGCAGGAAATTTCTCAGTCGAGGGTTGTTTCTGAGTACTCCTTTTGCTGCCCGAGCAAGGATATTAGAACCCGAGATAATATAAATAACCGTTGTCTATTCCCAGGGGAATTTGTCGTCACTTTAAAACATGTTCTCTCGCTTTATTAGAGCACATTGGAGATCTTTTAGCTCGAATAAATTGCGGTGAAATCAGTCAATAGCCGATTCGAAACTGGTCTCTTTGTGGAAAGAGGGGAGAAAATAAATTTTTCGTATTCACATGTCATTTTTCTTCCAACTATTTGGTTTGGCATTTTGCTCACTCCAGATTTTTAATGCTTCGGTTTTTTCAGTGGCTGAGGGGCATAATTTGTTTCAACAAATGAACCTCACCTCAAAAATGGCGCGCCTAAACCTGGCGGGAAATAAAAAAATGGTCTAAACAATTACGCGTGAAGAAATGAACTGGGCTGAAATAAAGATTGGGCCAGCATTGGGCCTTACTAACATTTCGGCCCCTTTGTTTTTACTTTTCATATGTATCGTAGTTTTCCCATATAAGTGAACTTTGCAGAAATATAGATGGAGCCAGCACTGAGCTGTACTAACATTTCGGCATCTTTGTTTCTACTTTGCATATGTATCGTAAGTTTCTCACACTGAATATGGAAGATATACTCCTTTTGCCTCGACGGATCTTATCGCACCTAGCAACGGCCCCCGCTTTATTATCTGTTTTTGTGTGAAAGTTGTGCACGTTAAGAGCGCAAATAACCACAACTTCCTAACTACAGTACAAACGGAGCGTAAAAATCAGAAAAGTGCATTTGCCTTCCACGTTTTCCTCGATCTCAACTTCAATAAAATAAAAATTCCGCTGTGGTTGCTCAGTGGTTACGGTGCTCGGGTGCTGACTCAAAAGACGTGGGTTTTGATCTCGGCAACATCGGTCACATTTAGGAAGAGGCGCTATAGGCCCGTTTGCTTTCACGTTTAAGATCCCCAGGTGATCGAAATTATCTGGAGCGTACCAATACGACGTCTTTCATAGCATCAGTCGCTTTGAGACGTTTAACCCCATTAACCGTGAACCAAAAGCAGGAACTAGAATAATTGTGCTGAGTAAGAAACTAACGGAGCAAAGGGATACAATTACGAACACAAGTCCTGAATGAGTACAACAAACTGCAAAAATCGATGCATTCAGGTCATTTCCCCGCAGATGGTAAAGAAAAGGAGCAACGAATTCAACGTGGCAGGCCACAAAGTCAAAGAAAAGTTGTGCTGAAAGATTTTACTTTCCGCCATAGTGCTGTTGAAAAGAACAGAATACTAAGAATCTTACGACGAGAAGAAACATCCTCTCTTAAAGGCACCGATCAAAAGCACTATCAAAATAAAACGAGAAAAGAGAAAACGAACAAATCCCGGTGTGAAGAACAGAAGCCTAAAACAATATGAGTTGTAAGACACAGGATAGACATCAGACAAGACTTGCAAGCGCAAAAATAAGGCGGGAAAAGAGGTTACTAGATGTAGGGTGTGATTTACCGATGATACACGGCACTGAAGGCAGGGCGTCACTCTTCCTGCTCAGGATTCTCCTCTGTGCTTGGTCTTCAGCTATGCCTTGCTGCGCACAAAAGGCATCTATAGATGGCGACAAGTGCAGAAAGAAAAGAATTACTAGAAACTGAAAGCTAGGTGCAATATTATTGGGGTCAGCATTTAAGAAGCCAGAACGCTCTACACTGCTATCTCGCTGGTTAACTACGTAGTCGAGTGCAACTGTTCGACTTGTCATGAATCGTTGAACGCAAGTACAAGGTTTGGTGCCTGCACGAAATTGACAAAACACCTAAAGGAAACCTATGCAAGGCGCATAAATGAATGTCGTTTTGATTTGATAGAGAGGCCATTAAAATATCGGGACCTTTTTATCATGGCCGTACTATTCTGTCCTGCAAGGATATCGAATGTTGTTGGTATCACTGAATTGGTCGAAACAGCAGCAGACGGTTCAAAAATAAAAAGTTTAAATGTCGCGAGCATATTCGCTGACGTCTTGCCGCAAAGGATTATTTTTTCCACCCTCTGCTACATTTTATATTGATGAAATATATCCTTATACCCAAGATACTGTTGGTAATATTTTCTTTGCATGAGATGCAGCATCGAAGTTCGTTTTTCCCTTTTGATTTCCACTTAGATATCATGATCCGAAGTAATTCTATAATTCACGCTCCACTAGCTCTCGGTCTGTAACAGATTAATTTGCGTACCTACCTTTGCTGTCCTGAATTTATTGGTGGCAGAAGGGTTTACTAATGCTCCACATTTGGGTCCCACAAAATATAATATTGGCTGAAAGCGAATGTTGCTTAATTTATTTGAAGTTGATGTTGAAGTTGAAAGTTTATTAACGCATTCAAAAAAAAGGTTGCAAGCGTATGCAGCGAGTGGTCCGATGGTACAAGACCGCGGGCGGGACCTCCCATGACAATAAATTTCAATAAGCAACAAGATCAGAAATACACAACACATTAATTAGCAACGAAGAGAATGAATACATAGTGAAATATGAGTTATTGAAATATTTAAAAATAAACAATATATTGCAGGATAATGTACAATAAAACACTCAAAGATGTCGCGATACATAGGATCAATAGCAAAAAAGAAGAAAATCATATATTAAGAAGGAAAAGCTTTAATTTGAGTTTGAACAATGAAAGCGTATTAGTTTGTTTGATATCCAAGTTCAAAGAAGTCCAAAATGATGTGGATGAAAAATTAAGGCATTGTTTCTCGTAATTAGGTCTGATCTTAGGTAGTAAAAAGTAATTACGCAGCGCAAAACGTGTGACGATGTTGCTTATGAGCGTGCCATGTGAAAATATGCTTAGCGGGATTTGATGATGCAGAATCTTAAAGAATAGGATACCAATGTTGTAAACATAAAGGGCCGAGATAGGTAGAACGTTTAAATCTATGAATAAAATACGTGAAGGTCACATTCCAGAGGTATAGGCTATGATACGCATGGCTTGCTTTTGCAGTTTTATTCAAGGCCAGAGATGAATATGATACGTATTACCCCAAGATGAGATGCCGTAGTTTAAGTGGCTGTGGATGAATGCGTAGTAAAGCGATAATAAAGTTTGGATTGGGAAATAGCTTCGGGCTTTAATTAGTGCGCGTAATCCATACGAAGTTTTCTTGCACGTTTCAGCTACAGGATGATGGAAAATTAAGTGAGGGTAAATGATAAAACCCAGAAATGAAACTCGATCTTGTAACGAAATAGCGGCAGAATTGAGGTATGGTAGTGGTGTAATGGGCAATGGCTTTTGAGGGCGATAGAAAATCTGAAAACATGTCTTAGTGACGTTTACGGACAGGCGGTTAATGTGGCACAAGCGCTCAGGAGAATTAAGGTCATGTTGTAGGTTAAGTATGAGCTGATTAATGTCTTGGTGTGATGATATCATGGTAGAGTCATCTGCGTACAGTATACTATTGCAATTCTTTAAAGAGGACGGTAAATCATTAATGTAAAGTGAAAACAATACAGGGCCTAGAATAGAACCTTGTGATATCGGCAAACTGCATGATCCTAATAACTTAACGGTGGTCGTTTGTTATATTTCTTTATTGCTGATTCGTGATTGGCGTTTTTTTCACTGCTTCAATGAATTTACTGCCGTGCTCATCTCATATTTGTTGTCAATTTGTCCCCGCATATCACGGTGTGCTTCAGACAACTATTAGTTGCCATGTTAAAAAAACGAAATATAGGCGGTGAGCAGCTATGCAAAGCTGGAAGCCAGTTACTCTGTAAAATCAGGGCTATTTCAGGCATGATTGGTGAAGTAAATGGACGCTCGATGCCCAGAGTGCTTTCCCTGGGGAGACATTTAACTCTGATCTTCAAACGAGCGTGTTAGGAACGCCAAGCATCTACTCACTGAATGAAACTTTTATTCATGATGAATATGAATGAATCTAAAATGTTTTGCTTACATTCAATCTCCCGAGGTTAGATATTCAGGATTCGCTCACTGAGAAGAGTTGAGAGTTTCATGAAGTTTAACAGACACAAATAGGGCTCCAAGGCTGCAGTTGAGGCCAATCGGCTTCTCTCAAGCAGCTTTCATTGAGATGAAGATTGATGCTTGCTAAAACACATCGCCGAACCAAAGAATAGCATGAGAGTATGGATCTGCAGTGGTATGTCGTACTGTAACAAAAAGAAATAGCATACCTTCATGTACTTTGCCGTGCACAGCGCTTCAAAAAAGGATAGTTCAAAGCGGGACAAAAAGATCACGTCATAGAAATAACGATTGCATTATTAACTAAGTGCGCCACAAGGTTCACTTTGGAGAATAAAGTGCATCCGGAAGTTTTCTTACCTCTCGGGTGTGCGTTATGCCTCAGTCCGGTCCCGTGCACCAACACAAAGCTTTCCTTTGTTTTTCTCTCCAATTACAATGAACCTTCCTTGCCACTGGCTAAAACTTTTTCGCGTAAAATTCGGAGCCGTTATCCGGTTTGTTTCTCTGCTTGTGTTTCTGCTTTATGAAACAAAGAACTTTCCAATGTCATTTGCGGATATAACACTGAAAGTGAACGGTCACACTGGTATCACAAGGAAGAAAGAATCCCAAACACAGCACAGTGACAGTTCACTCGCTGCGATGCCTATTACTGGATCTGTTATACCTGTATTGGCAGTTTTCCATGGGCGCTAATAACACGTTTCCTTGAGACGGTTGGTCCATGTGCTATTTTCAGAGCCTCATAAATTAATTCTAAAAAAGGCAAACAAGGGGCTGAAAGTAGGGCCGCTTTTTGGGGTGGCCAGGCCTAAAAAGGTGCAGACAGCTAACGCTAAACGCAACAAACGACATGATTTGTTTCATGGGAATAGGAAGATGCCTCCTAACAAGTTTCAGTCGCAGGAGTTGAACAGAGAATAATTTAGTATGATATTTATTGTTGTCCAGGAGGCACTAGTAATTTTTACAAGCATTAAGTGACGTCAAAATGCGCCTTCACACATTATTATGATGTAACCCACCTAGACCACTGGTTCTTAAGAGGAAGAACCAGTGCTGGCCAGCGACGCTAACTTCATCAGCAATCTGGCAGCCTAGTTTGGATGGTCCGCTGTTACGTTAAGGTGTGCTGCAGAGGTGGTGCCGAACGTGGCCGGAACTGTTGTTACAAAACTATTGTTTAATTAATTATACACGCTGCGCACTGCTGTTTTGAGTCCATTTTCATGATTACTAGGACCTTAGGCTACTTTGAAAGCAACAAAAATGGACACGAAAAAACTTTGTACCCCTTTAAGAAACACGTTTCACGTTACCTGATCTCCTGGACTAAGTGTTCTATTTTCTTTGCAGTTTTCAGTTTCTTGATGAGATGTGTATACGATCAGCATGCCGAAGTTATTGCAGTGCCTAAATTTACAACTACTGCTTGGAGAAAAAAATTACCAAAAATATCAAACTTCCCTTGCAAAATAAACCACACTTGCTCAGTTACACTGAACAAAGAATCGACTTTCGTTGAAAATAAATGCACCGTTTATTAGCTCTTCACTGGTCTTGCCACAAAAAATATCTAAGAAAAATAATAAAGTATAATTTAGAATACCGAAGTGTCTCTTTGAGGACAGGACAAGACGGCCTACAACTTATTCTCTGCGGCTCGCCCGGGGTGAAATTTTAGATGAATAGATATTCAAGTATAACTTCTACCTACTGCATTCTTCCAGGTGTAGGCTAATGTCATCCCAGTGCTGGCTGCTGCCATTCGTGGAAGTTTGGTGACGGTTTAAGCGGGCGACAATGTAAAAAACCTGGTTTTTCCATTAACAACACATAAAACATAATACTCTCATTTAATGTACAGCAAAGTCATTGATTGCGCTATTAAGTACAGTGATATGAGACTGACGTCATATAAATAAGTTGGAAACTTGGGAGGGAATTTTCTTTCTGCAACGTAGGCACTGGTATTCCGACAGTTTATTCGTATTATATAGGCATATAGTCTGCTGAGTCACCCGTCAAAGAAGTTGGACAAAATTGAACAAAGCGAAATGTATTATTTCTATATACTTATTTTTCTGGGTATACTTCATTCTCTTGAACTTGTTTCTCTGTGTTCAACTCTGGCAACTATGTCCCTGTTTGTTTGAGTTTTATATCCGCCCACGAAAACTAATGTTGTTTCTCTAAACTAAGCTGGAGAAAAGATGCGCGGATTTGCCAGATATGCTCGTCTTGGTGACCGTCTGCACTAACCTCTCAATTTGAAGCTGCAAAACGCCTTCATTATGGCAGGCAGTTAAGTGACGGTTATAAGACGCCTTTGCATTATGGCAAATGAATGTCTTACTAAAAAAAAAAGTCACCCATACATATACTGTCATCTGGTGCTTTGCACTTTTCTCCCATCAAAAGAGTGGAAGAATGGTTCCTGCTTTACATGAAAGCCCTTTCAATACCTTCTCCACCGTGATTTGCAGCCATACTCTGCCCAGAGCAAGGAAACCAGTCCTGCTCTTTAGGGTCCCCTCTCTAAGACGAGTGCCAACGTGTGTGGACGACGGAGGTAATAAGCCGACAAACGCTTCAAAACTCCAGATAAGTTTCATGACTACCGCAAACAGTTATATGCCTGAACTGCTTTCCACTCCCACTCGCAATTCCATTCCCCGGCACGGTTACCCCCGACTGAGAACGTGCGCGGCAGTGACCAAAGATATGTTGCATAAAATCTTATATTAAGCACCATACATGTGAATACACACGCTACTGCTAGTTCCCGGAAAACTTTGTAAAGCTTTGGTGCCAGTAAGGGGCGATCTTAACTGCTGGTACCTAATCCATCTCTGATTGGAGGCAAGAGGAGAGCTGAAGCTCCAGCCGTATTTCGGTAAATGCAGCTCAGAGAATACCCGTGGGTTTATTATTTAAGGAAGCAATTGCTAAGTAGTATCCGCTCAAGTGCAATCGCAGTGCCAGAAATTTAAGCTGACAGCTTTCCTTTGCAGTATTATAGGCAGCCTGTGCTGGTGTTTGTCTTGTTCGTCGCAGTCCTGCAACCTTCACAATCTAGTGAAAGCCGCAAGAATTTCTGGCGCACACATAGTCTTTTTCTACGTTAGCTGCCTGATCTTATACAAGCGTACGTTTGCTATTATTTACTTATTGACGTCAGTACACTGCAGGCCAGTATTCTGCCCCTAGCAGGAGGGACATAGATAAACAGAGCGCACAAGCAAGAGAACAAATATAAAACAAGTCGCCCGCGAAACTAACGAACACAAGCATTGCAATAATCCGCAATCAGGAGCCGACAAGCCAGAGGAAGGAAAAAGAAGGAAAATGATCAGCACTTCAAAATACTAACGCACCAAAAAAACAGTAAAACACAGAAAAAAATCCATCATACAGTTAACAAATTACGAACTGTTGCAGTGGGTGTTCGAAGTTTTCAGGTTCATGTATGCATTCTGGGTGAATCTTCTAATCAAAAATTGTTTGCGTGTAAAAAGTGCGCATAAATCATTTCGTGTTAGCTAAGATTGGCCGCAGTCATTGGTTTCGATGATGACTGGTTTGTCTTGTGTCTGAGATTTAGCTGGTGGTCGAAAATCATATATATAAAGATTAAACGTGTCATCTTCCTGCGAGTTTATGGGTCGTAACGTTGTTGGCAATCATAAGGTGAGTAGGAGAGTCCGTTCTTACATATAAATCAAAGATGAACCTCACCGTATTTCTGTGTATCTGCTCAAGAGGCTAAGTGTCTTCTTTGGTGTGTGGGTCGCACACGATAGAAATGCACTCAAGTTTAGACTGATATATATGGCGTAAGCCAGAAGTTTAAGATTGGGCGTAGGTAGCGTCTTTGAGTTTCTGTCTGAGAAAACAACATTTTGAGAAAGAAATTTACAAATATTTGGAATATGGGTACTCCATATTAAATAATTAGTAACAGTGACACCAAGATAATAATCTTTATAATCTACCATGCCTTTTTCGCGCTGCTCTTAGAACCACTGTTTTCTGACTGTTAAGTTCTATACCTCATTCTTTACACCACTGCTCTATATAAAAAATAGATTATTGTAATAGCTTGTGATCATTATATAAGGTCATACTTTTTATTAACAAAACAGTCATCGGCAGACACTCGAACGGAAGCAGTAAATATTTACTTGGGATAAATGTGGGGTGCCGCGGGGCACTCCGGAGATTACAACGATGGCATAGAAAATTGTTATTATTTCCTTCAAATTGGTCTTTATATTTGAGGTGTGAACTTATCTACTTAAAAAGATAACTAGGGAGAGGAATGCATTTTGACTTAGAGAATAATTTTCTTGTTCAACTTTGTAGAATCCCTTAGAGCAGGCTAACAATAGCACTCCTGCTTGGCGTCATCAAGAGCCAATGTTAATTCGTGTGCAGCTGCTACTAATTGATTTCGCTCGTAAGCTTATTCTAATGCCTGAAGGCACACGCTTCAATGCAGCGTTGAAACCACGCTTAGCGTGTTGCTAGCTAATTGGGGTACATCGTGTACACATAGGGAAGGGATGTAATTAGCCATGCACATTTCATCAACCATTTCGCATGGGGTCCCCGCCTTTGTCGCGGCCTCAGTGGCTGACGGAAGCAGCTTTGAAGCGAGAAGCTTCACTACGCTAGGTAAACAAGTCGTCGCGTAGGCCGGAGAATGACCTTGAACGAACTTTAGCCTAATCACTTTAGCCGTGTATGACAATATGCGGCACAGTTATGGAGTCAAACCCTTGACCCATGACATTTAGTTGACCTTTGACACTTCATCTTTGACCTCTGAGCTTGACTGTGCATCTAACCTTTGACATTGTGTGACCTTTGGTTTGAACTTTGATCTTAAGAACATCTGATGAGGTGATGTCAAGCCACGTGATGACATCCGATGGGGTGTCGTGAGACTATGTGATATCACTTCATAGCCACGTGGTCGTGTACATATATATATATATATATATATATATATATATATATATATATATATATATATATTATATATATATATATATATATATATATATATATATATATATATATATATATATATATATATATATATGAAGGGAGCCAACAGTCACTGAAACCAAGGTGCATAGTGGAACGTTAATTCATTTTTTAATGTGTTATGATTATCAGTGGGATAATACTTAGATTAATAAATCGCTTAAAGAAAATTACTTATAAAGCAGCAGAAAAAACAACCATGCCGCCGGTGGGATCCGAACCCACGACCTTCGAATATCGCGTCCGGTGCTCTTACCAGCTGAGCTACGGCGGCGGCTGTCCAATCTGCTGCTTTCGTGGCTATTCATGTTTTTTGCGTGTATGCGAACCTTGAGAGTGTTCACCATATATATATATATATATATATATATATATATATATATATATATATATATATATATATATATATATATATATATGTAACTGCTGTCGTGAGCGTGTAGCGGAGCTGCCGTGGACAAGCCTCAGAGGTTTTTCAAGCGTGCTTGCTCCTCGCTGAATTCCAGGGGTAGCCAAGTTAAACAGCTGCCAATTTTTTTAGTCGCGGAATATATATCAACTGCATCGCCGTCTGTGCACTACAGGCTACCTACGAGGGCACTTCCCGAACCGCAATTAAGCAACCTGTCGAACAATTTTGTAGTTTAAAGAAACGGACGGGAGTTTCGCTTTATTTTTCTTTCCCAACCGATGGAATAGTCTTGCGCGGACCTGCCGGAAACACACCGCAGGGGTTTAATGCGCCACCAGTGAAGCATCGATTCGACGCTTTGGGGCCACCGGAGAGTTGACTTCAAACAGGTCTTTCAAGCGCAACGGGAATATGCCATTTGGAGGAACTTTCTTTTATCCAGGTCTGCTGATACATTTCGTTTCTTTTTCCTTTCTTTGTGGTAGTAATGGCCCGAGTTGTAACTGAAACAATCCCATAGCCAATCGCCCCGACGAAAAGACGCGGGAGGGAGCAGGCTTAACCGAAACAAAAAATCTGGGGTCTCCGGGGCGTCGTTTCACGCACCCCTGCGACCGAGAGCAATGACTTGTCTCTTTCCAATGACATTGTAGTTTTTCTACTTCTGCTCACCTTTGTTTCTGTAGTCACTTTCCTTCGGTAACCTGCAAATTATTTTAGCTTAGGCAGGATTCTAAGCTTTTCTTGCAGATGGTGCAATGCAAAAGGATGTAACGCCGACGCAGTGCATGGCTGGGTTTGTTGGCAGAGATTTTTTATCAGTGCTTGTCTTGGCGCGGTTCCGAATTAAAAAATGCAAAGCTTGCGCCTTCAAAGGCTTTCTCAAGACATAGCTAAATTTAGTAGATTGCTCTTGAAGAGAATTAATTAAACAGAGAAGGAGAAAATCTGCGACTGCACGGCGAAGAGAAAATTATGCGTATTTTATTTCTTTGATTTATTTATTTATACATAACTGAAGTCCTTAAAGGCCCAGACAGGAATTGGATATCATGCAGTAGACAAGAATGACCGATGCCAAGTGTAGGGTTCTGTTCAAGCCTTGAAGAAAATATAAAAAAGGAAAGTAGAAAGGCTTCTCAACACAGCAAATGCACAGTCATTCTATATGACGCTTGAAGAGGGGTCTAACTGGTCGCTTATTGTTTTATGTCCAAGGGACGCCACCCCAATCGAAAACTGAACTTGCGCTTGCTCCCTTGTGTCTTTGGCTTCCACATACTTTAAGGAAGGGTGAGGTTTTGTTTTTCAAAAATTTCATTTCGAGATATTGCAATAATCTGTTAGAGATTTGCTTTATCTTTCAGAAAATATATTACACTTAGGCATTCGTGATATCAAAGTAAATTTTTTTGTCTTATTTTTTCGCCACATCGACCGGAAAACTGGGTGCACCTCGACGTGATCTCTACGTTTCGGAAACTCGCAAGAATTTATTGCTCTGAAGTTTTTGATCAGAAACTCAGGGTTTGGTTTCTTATTTAGATTTAGCTTTCTTTTTAAGTACATTTGTTAGAAACTGGGGCTCGCCTTGTAGCTCTTCTGTAAGGGGAGTCTTTAATGCAGAAAACGATTTTCAGAGACTTTATTGGCGTTTTTCTCAAAAGCAGCATTGCTGGAGGTTTGTGTACCTTTTTTTCAGGAAGTAAGAGGCATAAACAAACCAAATTTCTCGCAGATGTTAATTCACGTGAATTACATAGCTGGAAGAGGCAATAGTCCAGGTGCAATTTTCTTTTCCTGACCAAAAAACCATTCATATGTGGCAATTTTATTGCATCGAGAAATATAAATCATAAAAACATATTTTTTTGTTGGAATCGCATAATTTTAGTCCCACTTGTGTAAAGCGTTGGTTGCTACGTTCGTAGGAAATTGCAACACTCTGCGGGTAGTTTATTTTAAGAAATAGGTACATTAGTCGGAAAATTAAAAACAAAAATAAAAATGCTCAACAAAGTTTTAAACCTTGTTTGGAGGTTTTATGCAAGCTGCGTCTATATTTAAGATTAGTTGCAAGTTTTATACGGCTATTAAGTTATAATAAAATCTATATAGAGTTCATTACAACAGCTATACAGGCCACGTTTGCAAATCATTTGTAATCTCATGCCTCCTTAATTCCAGTATAATCTTGTCGCATATTTCTGTTCATTAAACGCTGATTCGGTTGAAACTAACTTTCATATTTGTGCCCACCTGGGTCACTATGGGTTCTTTTCCGGTTTTCCTTGTTAGTAGCGAATTTTCTGTTCTCTAGATTTCTAATATACAACATGGTAAAATTCTCTGTAGTTGAATGTAAACCATGGAAATGTAATGCATGTCCTCGCTCTAATTTTTGTTTTCGTCTACGTAGCTTCGTTGCGGGGACTACCTGGCATTTTATGAACTGATTATCAGCCCAATTTCTGGGTTTATCAGGCATCATGTTTAGTTTTTTTTGTATTCATTCCAATTGCCTGATCCTAGGACGACTGCTTCACCGAACTTGATCACTTCGTATTTTTGTTTTATATATATTGCTAAGGGGGCCGGTGCTCTTGTAACACTCTTTGTCGCTATCAGGCCTGGTCTTCTTAGCCAGTGTTTAAGGAAAGAATAAAGAAATGAAAGACAAGGAAACCGCGAATAGCAATAAATTTAAACTCTGTCGTTCATTCTAACGTCGATTTATTTGTAATTACTTATTGATGAGGTAATTCGCTACACACGCCTTTTGTCTCTTTTATTTTTCATTCTCTTTCTTGTTATCAATGTAGAGGTAACTTCAACCCGTTTGAGACGGTGTGACTGTTTGAATTTCCTTCCAATATATTCCTCCCTACTGCTTACCGCACCAAAGCTTCAAATCGGCGTATCCTTCCAAGAAAGTCATAATGTGCTTAAAACAGTGACAAGCGCTGCCGCCGTGGTCAGATTCGAACCCAGGAATTCTGGATCAGTAGCCGAGCGCCCTAACCACTGAGCCACCGCGGTTAGTAACAGGTTAGTGCGCAAACCCAGCTTTCTCGCTTTGCAAGCATGGTCCAAAAAGGGCTTTGGTTGTGTAGATGCACTAAACAGAAGAGATGAAGAAAAATAAGCGGCGAAAATCATCCCCTCGGTTCCCGTTCATTCCCCATCGACCCACTTCCACAGGCCACGTTTATCCCCAGGGACAAGAACTCTCGGGCCTTAATGAGCGACACCGGTGGTAGGCGCCGGCGCGATGGAAAGTGGGGCCGTGTATACGTTAGTAAGAGCAATAGAGAAACAAGCGAAGAAAAAGGATAACAACAAAAGAAAAATAAATGTCCTGAGCTATGCGTGGTAGGAGTTTTGGCAGAAAAGAATAATCAATCAACGGTTGTAGCACGTCTGCTCCGGCCTGTTTGCAGGCAGCACCTTGCGATTAATCTTTGCGCCGGCGATGGAATGAACCGCAGGCCATCGCTCGTCTCTCAGAACAAACCTTTTAGGAGAACAATAGCGCGTTATGGGAGTTTTCTTGGGGAGTGAGCAAGTTCTTGATTGATTGCCAGAGGGAGGGAGTGTCACATTCAGGATATGAAAAAAATAGCGAAAGATGCCGAAGACAGATATATATATATATATATATATATAAACAAATGAAATGAGGGGCTCGTTTGACAAACATATTAAGGAAACCAATATTCACCGAAAACCCAGGTGCATAGGGGAATTGTTTTCTATTGTTTTTTTTAATTTCCAGTGCCAATCAATTGCCTTTAAAAAAATTACTTATAAAGCAGCAGAAAAAACAACTATGCCGCCGGTGGGATCCGAACCCACGACCTCCGAATATCGCGTCCGGTGCTCTTACCAATTGAGCTACGGCGACGGCTGTCCAATCTGCTGCTATCGTGGGTATTTATGTTTTGCGTGTAAGCGAACCTTGAGAGTGTTCACCACCGCCACCCTCGTCTATAGCGGTGGACGCAGCACGCCCTGTTGCAGTATTACAGGACGTGCTACGTCCACCGCTATGGACGAGGGTGGCGTTGGTGAACACTCTCAAGGTTCGCTTACACGCAAAACAGTTTTCTGTAAAAAAAATTACAGAGAGATGTAACAGTGAGTAAGCTAGAGGTGTGCGGTTCATTGTTAAGTTTACTCATTTCTAAAAGCTGACTTTACGACCGCTCAGAATGCAAAACTGGTTCCGAAATAGAAGAATCGAAAGGCAAGCTAGTTGGAGAAGAGCGCGTCTTGTCTATTTCTTCTCTTGATTTGTGTCTTGCGTCCATTTAGCGCTCTTTTATTTTTTTGAAATAGTCCTTCAATGACGTACCTGAGATCTTTCTCTGGTGGTCCTTCAGTATTGTATCCTCAGCACACTCACCCTAAAGGGAAGGTGAAATGGTTTGTTTTGAGAATTCGGGGTTAATAAAGGATTTTGATCAATGAAGATTGTAGGTACTGCATGGAAATGAGTTTTGCGGTAGCATTTAGAATGCTGACGTATTCACTGATTAAAACTCCGACAATTTTCAAGCTCCTCTTCACTGCCTGGCAGTAAATTGTGGCGACGTCATTTTTGCCGAAATTTCAGATGTCTGCTGCCTACTTGCTGCCGTGTGCCATCCAACGCCGCCAAACAGCGCTTCGTGAGCTTCACCTTCGAACGCGTTGGTTTTCTCCCTCGACACAACCGCTTTTTCGCCAGAAAATTGGCGCCGGCGTCTGTGACGTCATTATTTCGGCCTCTGCCTGTCGCTTGTGCACTGCAGAGAACCCTGAACGCCGACGTCGTTTTAGTCGGGGATTACGTCACCATTTCAAGCGTTAGCACGAAAAGAGTTCGCATGCTGACTTGAAAGTTTCACAAATTCGGCTTGTTAAACTCATCGAATTCTAAAACCTCTTCAGTTTCCCTCTAAGTTAGGTGATGTAAAACGTGTTACGAAAAAAGAAACAAAGTGCTTACTTTTTGGTATACCGGGTTGTTCAGCGAACACTTACAGATATTTTCAAAAACAGGCTTTTTTCGGTAAAAATACGGCTTTTCCGGCATAATATTACCAGTGTTGGTAGGCACCATTAAAATAGTGAACCACCTTAAGTAGTGAGCTGGTTAATTAATTTTTATAATTAACTTTTTGACTCTTACAGTTAGGCGTCAAGTTGCAAATACAGATTTGTAGCCGGTCGTTAGTAATAGCGATATCCATTTTTACAATTTCAAAAACGTGATTACCCTTGGCGCGATGGCTGGACAAAATTTGGCTTTTTTGGCTAGTTAAGGGCACTGAAGGGGTTGCTTTTACTGCATGCTTTCGGAGGCGTATGTATTTTCGAACGATGCAGCCAAATTTTGTCGAGCCACAGCGGCGAAAGTAATCGCGTTTTCGAAATTCTGAAAACTGATATGATTATTACTAGAGACCGGGTACAGATCTGTAACTGCAACTAGGCGCATAACTCTACCAGTTAAAAAATTTAATTATTAAAAATTAGATAAGCAGCTCTCTACTTAAGACGATTCATTGGTTTCCTGCTATCCGCCAGCACTGATACTACTATGCCGCAAAAGTCATATTTTTACCCAGAAAGGCCTATGTTTGCAAATTTTTGAAAGTGTTCGCTGAAACACCCGGTATAATATCATAACTCCCAAGGATCATCAAAAAATCGCTTCAATGTTTGAATTGGGAATGGTGAGCAGTAAAATAAATCTAATAGAACCGACGCTCTTACGTCTCAGCTGGACTATGAAAATAATTGCGAAGCAGTTCTCAGGGTGTGGAGTGTGCGCAACGAATTTAACTAATCTCTTTGCTGCTGACCTGCTGTTTGAACTGGCACAAGAAAGATAGTAGTTCCCAGTTGGGCGAGAAATAATTTCTCCCCACTTTTCAAGGTAGGGCATGCACTCCAGGGAAATTCTAAAGTTATCCATAAAGTTATCGAACATTCCCGTATTTGCCGCGCACTTTGAAGCAGCGCCACCGAAAGGATGCGGGATTGGCAAATAGTGGCCTTAGAGTGTACAGCGATGAGTGCGCTTAGGAATAAAATAAGACGACCTGTCCACATTTTGCCGATGTGCTTGCAGTAGAACAAACGTCGGTTTTGCTTAAACAAAAACGACAAGAACAATTTGCCATGGTGCTCTTCAGACTCTTTTCCTACCATTCTCCGATTGCCTATCTTCACTCGTAATGTTTCCCTCTTGCTCTTTTTAAGAACCCGCATCAGCTACCCTGCCTGCTGCTTCACAGATCTTTTTGGCCATCGGTTCAAGTGTTCTTCGAAATGGTTGAGCTCCTTTAGTTGAAGCCACGCTGCATGGTATTAAATATACAGCGGCTTTAATTTCTTCGTGCTAAAACGTGTTGTTCTCGTGGTTGGCTGAAAGAAGTAGTGCACGTCTTAGTGATATCAGCGTTGCATCGTGTAGCTGGAAATGTAGCGGATTTCTGCCGCACAGGAAATTGGGGGAGACAACCCTGTACTGCAAGGAAAGACGAGGAGAAAAATAACGCGGGGCCTTCTGCCTTTTATCTCATCCCGTCATATATCAGAGCTGTTTTGGGAAACAAGAGAGGAATTAAGCAACTTCCATCCTAATCGATCATAGATACCAAACAAAAAATACCAAATTCTTCCCGACGTCTAAAAAGCTATCTGAAATTTGATGTCTGGTGGGTGGTCATTGCAGCAGTTAACAGTTTCCAACACCAAGCTATGAAGTACTAAAGCAGCGCTCGTCATTCATAAAATATCTAAAAATGTACCTTGATAACGTGTCTTCTGTCAAGACTCTGTGGATAAAATTTCGGAGAATCCCGCGAGAAAATTAGCACACGACATGAACCTGAAGAATTCATTTAACAGGCTTAGTCAAAAAAGCCTGAAGAGCTTTTTCAACGCAAATTCACCAATTTTATCTTTTTATGGATGAAGTGTTAGACGCCTTGTAAGTCTCGCGTTTTGTTTACGCGACCTTTATTCAGATGAAGTGCGGCTTCAAACATATCTAGATCACAGGATGGTAGAGAAAATTATAACGCAAGTAGGCTGCGCTCCAGAAATCTGAGCATAGCAGCTTTTGAAATTCGCAAGCTTGATTGACCGAGCCCTGTTTCAGTTTCTCCCTATCTGGTAGTTCAGTTTAGCAATTCTTACATGATCAGTCCTTCAGATTTCCCCGTCGCTTTGGATCATTGGCTACAGCCCTCGGCTGCTGAGCCCGTGGACGCGCGTTCAATCCAGGCCGCTGTAATGCGCCCGTGTATGAAGCGATGTGACTCGTGCACGTCAAACCGATCAGGAAATAAATTCCCCCCTCCCTACGGCGCTCCTCAGAGTCTGTATCGCTTTGGAACGTTAAACCCTATACACTGTACATATCTGTAAGTAATCTATCTCATCGTGTTTTGTCTTGGCCTTGTCTTCTGCCTTTTCGACCGCGCGGTAGTTAAGTTGCCCTCAGTTCACTAAGGCGGCCATTTTGTTACCTTCCCTTTACCAAACAACCTCTGCAACCTTTTCGTAAATCAAACTTGTGAGGCATTAATTCCTCTACTAGGCATTAAAAAAGGCGGACCGCTATTTAAGGGGTTGAAGAGAGAAAACAAAACTGGTCAAGTTATGGAGGAACTCTATTATTGCATTCTATCAGCAAGCAGGGTGGCTAATAACGGTGACCAAAGCTGCAGCTGTCGCTGCAAAATCAGTACGCTTCTTCAGTTCAGTGCTGAAAAAAGGGCAGAGTTTATCAACAGCTGGGCATCCGTGTGTTAGGCCTGGCTTACTCCGAAGTTCGAAAGAGGCATTGGACTTGCTCAGTTTATTACGGCGGGTGATTATCAAGATTTTGGTACAACTCCTCTGCGCACCGCTAAGACTTTCGGTATATGGCCCGTCAATGCGAAAAATACCGATTTTCAGCATAACTAATCATACAGATAGCGTAGGATGCTTCGCAGAGGATTCGGATACTAGGTGAGCTCCCACATGCTTCAAAGGCAGGGTGTTTGGAAGCCCCGCCTACCATCAGGTTCTGGTTTTTTGAAGAGACAAAACTGACAGCAGTTTTCGAATATTCACCTCATATCACTTTTTTCCTACCGCTTGAAATGAAAAAAAGGGCTGAGGTTTCCTTTAATTACGCCGTGTTTGCCAAAAAAAAAAATTGTGAAATTCACATTTTTGCAAGACGAATAATTGATGTTGCGCTTTAGGGCTACTAGTAATTGCATCTGCATGCAAGTATATGTTATCCCCTAGCCGACTGGCTAAAGCAGCACCGCAGAGTTAAAGGCGCTCTGAAATTGAACCTTCGCTATGGCTGTTTTTTTTTCCTTCAGAAAACATACATCCGACAGTTTCTTCTAAAGCGGTTTGTGGTGACTAAACAAGTGAACTAGACCGCAGTCTGGAATTACTGGTAACGAATGCAAAAAAAATGGCGGAAAATTTGGCGTGGTTAGGCGGTGCTCTAGCACTTTTGATTCGGTTCGAGGCTCGGTTTTCAAGGTCAAGCAGGCTTCTGAAAAAGATCGGCGCAATCGTATTTTGGCTCCGGCTTAAGGGTATGACGCGATAGCGTTAATTTGTTAACGCCCATCACTAAGAAATTGGTCATTCTCTGTTTTACATTCCTAGATCACTCAAAGCCCTCATACCACTCCTCGTGCAGTGGCGCAGCGGTTAAGCGATGCACCACTGCCCTGCGATGGCAGGTGCTGCCACCGAGGAGGCGCTGGGCACGGCGGGCAGGTTGCTTCACTTTGTCTAGTGGGTGACCTTGCTTCAAACAGACAAACATCGGTGAACTTTGAGATGGGGGTTGAAGAAATGAATTAGCATGCATAAGCAAAAGCGACAGTATCACACTACAGTGAAGGAGCGTCCCTTCCAGCATGATGTCATGACATGGACACTACGCTTCCGGCTGACTACTGAAGTAAAAAAAGCGCATGTGCTGGACTGGAAACGGCTTTATTCTGAAAACTCGGAATGACCAGCTGCATTTAAGTGTTTCGCTTGATTTACACTACGCTTGATTATAAACATATGAAGAGGGCGTGCATATTACGCAGCTAAGTGACCGCAGTTACTTTTTAAAAAATATATGAGGAAAGAGTGCATCGCATTACCGGCGTAATTTAATTCCAAGGCGATAACTACGCAGAACTTCGGAGACTAAACTACAACCACAACATTACATAGAACTAAATTCAGAAGAGATGGAGAGAGTCCCGGTGCTTTTTTTTTTCAGAAAGAGCCGGCTCCGGTGGCTCAGTGGTTAGGGCGCCCTGCTACTGAGCCGGAGTTCCCTGGTTCAAAGCGAGCAGCGGCAGCCGAATTTCAATGGAGACGAAACTCAAAGGGCACCCGTGGGCTGTGCGATGCCAGTGCACGTTAATCATCATCATGAAAAGCGTTATAGATTCCCAGGTTGTCGAAATTATTCCGGAGCCCTCCACTACAGCACCTCTTTCTCTCTTTCTTCTTTTACTACCACCGTTATCCCTTCTCTTAAGGCGCGGTTTGGCAGTCTACCGAGATTCGAGACAATTACTCATTCCCTTTCCTCATTGACCAATTTTTGATAAAAGGAAACATTGGCATTTTGCCAAAACCAAATTGGCTCATTATGCATGATAAAAAATCACTACTTTTGGAGTGGCCTGCCCTCTTCTGGGCCTATGCTCTTCTCAGTGCATACGGACAACATTGTCTAGTTTGGGCGTGGCTTGAATTCCGCATTAAGCTCGAAACAATTGCTTCAATGCTTGAAAGCCCTTTTGTGGCATTTAGCTGCGTGTTAACACCGAAGGCGGCAAATAAGACAACGTCTCTGTCTGCGTTGTTATGGCACTAGCATCGCTATTTTTCCTGAAAGCGGTGAAGTTATCTAGAAGGCGCATAATTGAGAAAGTTCTACAGGAAAGTTAGCTTTCGTCGAAACTAGCGAACTTTCTGCAAAGAACCAGGTCTGGTCAAGCGGGAAGCTACGAATTAGCTCTCGTTAGGCCCTCGCGTGCAGTGCGCCCATTATCACAAAGGACCAAAGAGAGCTTTAGAAGGAACAAGTGCCTTGCAAACATGGCAAAAGTAGCTTAGCAAGCACTTGGAAGTTATAGGGAGCCACCTACATGCTTTGTCCTGTTTAGCAACGATGGCCTCAACAGGGTCCTTTGTCGGGACCGCAGTATCGTGTGCGTGCGCTGCTTCGTCATATATTCAGCAGCGTTGAAAGTTTCCGGTGAAGCAATGCTGCTAAATTAGGGTTCATGAGCAGTGTATTTGCATATATTATATAGGGGTTGTGCATGTATTATCTAGACAGGCCCTAGCAATCACTTGCAGCTTCCAAAATATTTGGATAATAAATGCGGTAGAATAATTACGGCTGAAATTAATATATGCACGTGCACGCGCTTAGAGTTTGCTGGCCAATCTCGCGGCAAACCTTGTGGTGGAAAAACCAACAGGAATTGGCGTGTACTCCCGAGTACTCCCGAGAACTTATGTTGTGACGCAGTGAATCAGGTGTGGTGTAATTACTCTTTGCAATGTGCCTATAAATAATCCCGCTGCCATTATGCTGGAGGTGATGTCGTGAATGTTGGATACTGTAGGAAGAATGAAACCTCAGATACAACCAGTTTTGAATGTTGGTTACTCAAACCAGCGCCGATAAGCGACCAGTAAATCAACTCGTCATTGATTATTATATCATATCGTCATCTAGTTTGGCTAATGGGGGTTTAACGTCGCAAAGCGACTCAGGCTATGAGGGACGCCATAGTGAAGGGCTTCAGAAATTTCTACCACATGGGGTTCTTTAACGTGTACTAACGTCGCACAGTACACGAGCCTCTAGAATTTCACCTCCATCGAAATGCGACCGTCGCGGCCGGGATCGAACTCGCGTCTTTCGGGCCAGCAGCCTAGCGCCATAACCACTGAGCCACCGCGGCGGCATCTAACAGAAAAGTTGTGAGCCTTTATGGATCGCCACTGGTGGTACTGAAAATTCCCTAACCCTTCCGTCATTGTACGCGTCGGGCGCAACTAACTCAATTTGTTCGGGCGATTTTAGCAAAAACAAAAAAACACGGCAATGTAATAAGTGAATTCTTTTGTGCATCTACGACTATTCAGCCGACTTGCCCAGCAGCAGTAACTGCTTACTGCGCTTAGCGACTGATGCAGCATGGTATGAGCGCTGCAGATGCTTTTTTTCTAGACCAGCTTTCACAGCAATAAAAAAAGAACCTCCCAAAAATTTATCGCCAGGAACATAGAAGTGAAATTACTTAGAAAACTCGACACAACAGGTTCCCCTTCTTGAATGCTGCTGTTATCATCAATAAATGTTACTTACCGCGGTCGCGAGATGACAGTCGGAGATAAGAATGATTATGGAGTTTGCTCGCGAAGCACAAGAACCAAGACACGCAAAGAAAACAAACTGAACTCTTTTGTACAATGTCCTAGACTTCGCCGTATCCAGATACCAGCCTCCTCGAGCAGCGTAAAAAAAATCGTCTCCACGAAGCGGCAGAACTGCGCACAGCTTTGGCTGAGAATGAAATTTTCCGCTTTGACCACTGCCGACGGCGGGTATCGGATTGGGCGGTCCGTGACAATTCTTACTGACTCACAAGCAGCCTGCCGCAACTTTCTTTGCTGCAGAGTCGGTCACAGAGCGCTCCGCATACTCCGCTCTGTAGACTGCAAGACACGACCGACAGATGCAGAACAGATCAAACATAAGATCATCTGGGTACCGGGGCACACGGGGGTGGCAGGAAGCCAAGAGGCGGATAGGATAGCTCGAGGATGTACTAACTACCGAGCATCCAACGTCAACGACCTTGAGGAATCCCCGGCAGTGCATCAGAAATACTCGGCGATACTAAACAACTACAAAGGCAACAGGACTCGGTTCCCATTGCCGCACAAATCTTTAAACAAAGCACAGGCTGTCACATGGAGACAACTACACACGGGGTCATATCCAAACCTAAACACACTAAGAAAACACACTAAGTAAAATCCACCCCACACTTTACGAACACTAGTATCCGTGGTGCCATGAAAAACCTACGCTATATCACATAGCATGGGCATGTCAAAATGTCGACGTCGTTCCAATTATACCACTCAAGTGCGGAGCAATGGGAGGGTATGCTCTCCAGCGACTACCGCGATGACCAGGTCGGTCTGATACGGTGAGCTCAGCTGACGGTAGCATCCAGCGGAGCCCTGGTATAGGGACAACCAACCAGTGCAGAGATGGACTCATCTGAACCGCATAAAATCACTTGGGCCAGAGCTCAATAAAGTTGTTTTATCCTATCCTACCAGTGAAATGCTAAACGTTTTAATGCCACGCCAATAATAGGGCTATTACAGCAAAAACTGACCGGCGTTGATGTCAGTGTGAAGCCTCCACCTGCTAAGGGTCCCGCCCTCCCCTTCACTCACCCTCTTCCCTCCCTCACCACCTCGTCATTTGCAGAGAAAAGGAGTGGGACATCGTACTAAGAATGAATCAGTCAAAATCAATAATGAAGCCATTACGAAAAAAAATAGAGCAATAATAAAATAAAAGTTCGAATAGATTAAGAATCAGAGTAAGAATACAAACAGAATTGCAACAGATCGGTGAGTGAAAGAAATAGAAACAGAACTAGAATGTAATTTCAATTGCAACAGTTACCTGAATTGAAGAAAAATGTCATCGCATTTCTTCCACAATCGCATAATTTATCGCCTCTAGGTTTTTTATCTTGCGGCACCAAATAGAGGAAAGACAATGGCACGTATCACGGTAGCACGTGAAATATTTTCTATCATATACACATAATACACATAGGAAACAGATAGCATAAAAATTGGAGGAGAGCCGGCCATTCATTGCACATATTAACACATTCGCTTGAAGGAAAAATAGTGTAAAATCTTCTCGGCTGTAACACAGAGTGGAAACATCCGTTCCATGCAATACCAAGTTGTTAAGCAATTCGATGAATTGAGTCGCTTTGCCGATCACAAAGCCGCGGTATTCGTCAAAAACTGTCTAAAACTTTGATTAATACATGCTTAGCTTCAATAGCCTCTTCGTGTGTGACACTAATGTACCATTTTTATTTACCATGTTTTCTTGTTCCGAGTTTTCTTTTCGCTGTTTCAGTGCAGGATAAAAACTATACGCTGTGTTTTGCTCCGGCCATGTCCAAATGATTTATTTCTGGCACCTACTCTCGGCGAGAAGACGGAATATTGTTGCTGTTTTTGCTCCAGCGCTGCATGCTGCCCGACTTTTGTTTTCTGTCCCCCTGGCTGAAGACATAAGTGTTGGGGTGGCCGAGTGGCTTTGATGATCGTTCCCTGAGCCAAAGTTCAACGGCACGATCGCGGCCGAAGAACTTCCGTTCTGAGACAGGTGGCGCAAAAATGTGAGTGAATTTGGATTTCAGAGCACGGTAAAAAATTGATGGAGGGCACTTAAGTGCACTTTAGTGCGAAAGACGTGTTCTTATTTTCATATTTGCTTACTCTCATTTTCCCGCCCGCCTTCCTTTCTAATGACACACCTACGCATTAGCACACAGTCCTAAGGCAATGGATAAGCTGGGGTCACCATTTTGTCGCTATGAAGAAGGAGGAGGAGGAAAAACATTTAAAGTTAAAGGGGGTTGGGTGAGCTTATAGGTGGGGCCCTGTTTCCAGGGCTCCACTGACTTGGGCTGCCCTGCGGACCTGCTGTATGAGGGCCCGTTGGTACTCCAGGTTATCGCTGGTCAGCAGCGCCTCCCACCGCTCAAAAGACGTGTTTTTGGTCTTTACAGTGTTTTGTTTGGCCCCACGTCCCCACGAAAGGTGCAAGAGTGTAGGGCGGGCCTGGCACCAGGGACAGATGTCGGAGTATAATGTTGGGTGTATGAGATGTAGTCTATGGAGGTTTGGAAAAGTGTTCGCCTGTATGTGCCGCCGAGAGACTGCATCTGGGGTGTCTAATTTCTAATTAGCTCGAGAATGTGCTCTCTCATTTCCCTCCAGTCTCTCGTGGTTTGGGTCCAGGTGATTTGGCGGTGCGACCTGTTTTCTCACTATCCGGCGGGCAGATTGGCATGGCGACGATATATCACGTGATCTGGGTGGCCCGTGTGCCTTTTAGGTTGCTGTTACCCAGAAAATCTAGTGTCGGCGTTGTCGACGTTGTGAGCGATAATATGGTGGCTAAGGCAGCCACGCCCGTAGAATCAACCTAGGTGGGCAATATAGGTCACGTGACTTCACAACCTACCCACCAGTTTGTGAGCAAACTAACCACCCTGGCAGGTGGCAGTTAATGGTTGATCGCGAGAGGTTGCTTGGGAAGAGCAACTTGGGTCGAACAAGACCATGCGGTGACAGCACCTGCCATCGCAGAGCAGTGGCGCATTCCTTAACTGCTGCAGCATTGAACAAGGAATCGTACGAAGACTCCTAGTGACATATGAATGTAAAGTTGAGAACGACCACTTCCACATATATGGCCATTAACTCATTACCTCTATCGCGTCACATTGTGCAGGAGGAGCGTAAGAGTTCCCAACCCTTTTTTAAAGGTGTATTGAGTGGTTTTGTTTCGAACAAGCCTCCTGAGAAAATAAGGGGAAGCGGTCCTCTTCGTATCTTCGGCTTAAGTGTTAGCGAAGACATTAATGACGCCATGTGAAAGGAGGTCAAATTGTACCACGAAGAGGATTGTGCAAATCTGTAGTGAAAAGAACTGCGAGGATGAAAACATCATTTGGATGAAAAAGATTCGAGAACAGTTGGTTGAACTGCAGCCATATACGTTCAGACTTTCTTGTTAGTGGACTGTTTTATGTTGCATTTTAATTTTTAGGGCAAAGTCTACTTAGTTCACCGCAAAAACAATAAAAAGCACAGAAAGAATTAAATGATTTGGTTGGATTTCGGGGGTTTAAAGTCCCAAAGCCACTCACGCTATGAGAGACGCCGTAGTGAAGGGCTCCGGAGATGTCGACCACCTCGCGATCTTTACCGTGCACTGACATCGCACAGTACACGGGCCTCTAGAATTTCGCCTCCATCGAAATTCGACCCCTGCGGCCGGGATCGAACCCGCGTCTTTCGGACCAGCAGCCGACCGGCAGAACCACTCAGCCACCGCGGCGGCTGAACGAATTCGATATACGTTTTACAAAATTCTTTCTCTATCAATGTTCTAAATATTTCTTCAAACAAAACATTTTGGTACGCCATTTATTGTGCTCGCAAAGCTCCATAGCTTGGTTTCTAAGAATGTCTGTACGACTTTTTTTTCTTCTTCTGAGTACACTTCCTTTCCGCCAGAAGTTGCTGCTCGAACGGTAAAAGACTTTGGTTTGTCTTGCATTTGCTATGCCGCAGTTGTTTCAGCATGAATAAAAACATTGTTTTTAAAATTTGATCCTTCTTTTTGCTTTTAGTGCCGGCTCTTGAATGCTTAAGAAAATCAGTTCTGCTCACGACTTGAGCCCAGCTGAACCCAGATTGCTTGCCATAGCTCCATTAGCGAGGGCTTAGACCAATTTCTCTTCTTTATTTTACCGCCCATAATTGCGTTGTGATGAAAGTTTTGCTGCGACAACAAATTCCACCTTCCGGTAGAGATGTATTATTCCGCTTGTATTTTTAAACACATCCAAAGCGTTCTTCATCAATTTTACTGTGAGAAAATAACTGAGGTTGGAAGTAAGATATAATAAAAAACATTTTCTTTATCGCTAATGTTGTAGCAGATTCAGAAATTTTCAAGCTCAGTAGGCTTACGAAGATTGTAACACTGGGTTCAGATTGTACTGTCCAAGTTAAAAAAAATGCAACATAAATAGCTTGAGGATCCAGGGAAAATTGCGCGGCCTATTTTCTTACCGAAATTGCGGAAGTCAGTAAATCGAGAAAAAATAAAGGCGTGCTTGTGGCAGTTAAGGCATGAATGAGTTGAGGAGATTAAATTTTTAACACGCTCAAGCATTTTGGTGTAAGCTGGATTTCGTCTCTTTTGAAAGAAATTATACCTTTGGATAAGCACCGTTCGAAGCCATCACTCAATTTCGTGGATTGACCAAAAGATTTGTTAAATTGACGAGTAACATGTGAATGGCCGAACCAGCCAGGTAAAGCAGCCTCCAAGTTAAGTATGTAAAGAAGTAACTAAAGGTTAATTTTCCGTTCTACAGGAAAGTGAATACGCTGGGGCCGCACTGTTGCACATTTGTGTTTTGCGACAATCGACAACTGAAAATTCTGCACCAAAAATATTAACGGAGGAGACTTAAGGGTCCCGGTGAGCGGAAAATCCCGCTTTGGTGGCGTTGTCTTGCTGAGAAAAGTAGGTCGGTTACCTGCCACGAAAGTCCCATGACCATTTAATGTCATCGCGATCTGCCCACCGTGGAAAGTGGCAACCTGCCCTCCGGACTGTGACGAAACTGCCCCCCCGTGGCAGATGGTATTCGCCTTAATGATTGGTCGCGAGATGGCACGTGAGCTAGGGAAGCCATCAGAAACTGACCACCGTGGCAAGTGGCAACCTGCCTACTAAGTTGTGAGCTATGTGCCCCCATGGCACGTGGGCAGGGAAAGAGAGAAGTTCCTCTTTTTCATTTCATTTTCAGGGCAGAAAAATAGGCAGAGGGAAATTGGAAGTGAAAGATAGGGTGGAAGGCGACGGAGGGCAGTCCGTAGAGTGGAGAGGGAGACGGCGTGTCACACTGTGATTGCTGGATTGAATCTGGAGTGTGGAAGATGGGTTATAGCGTGTACTAGGGTGATTGACGGAGTGGAATACGCCACGGGCGAACGCGGTCGGTTCCGGTCACCGGCTACTCCATCCGAGTGGAATACTTGCTCACGCATGCTAGTGAAGCAGTTCACTTTAACTGCTTCATGCATGCGCATGAGGCAGTTAAAGTGAAAAGCATGTTGCTATTGTTCAGCACGGTACCTAGTGCGTTTAACTCACGTGTGCCACCGCTTCAACGACGCCTTGCTCCAAAACGAAAAAAAAACTCTAATGACCTTGACGTGGTGTCCACCGCACGTGTCAACCGCTGTGTACAGCGCTGCGTCCACCGCACCGCGCTGTACGCGTAGCATGCTACCATGAAGTGCCTGAGGCTCGAAAACATGATAATTTATACACTTGGTGAGTGATAACGTTGGGTTTTGAAGACGCTCAAGAAATAAACTCATCTTCACTGTACTTACGCGAGATCTGTGCGGTCATGCATTATCGTGAAGCCAAAAGACCTGAGAACTTGGAAGGCATCAGTGGTTTGAATTGATTGCAGGCTTCAGGCGATCTTCGGGCAGGCCACCGTATGAATCGATATCTACAGTAAATGCCACGAGCATATAATGGTCCAAGGAATTTTATAACCTTTAGGGTATCAGGAGAACGTTAGTATAAATTGGCGAGCTGAACGTATTGTTGCAAACTTCTGTTTCGATGGCAGTGAATGCTACCTCTTTTTGCTTGCTGGTTAGTTTTTGGCTGAAAATGATGCACCCAGCATTCGCAACTTCTGACAATACACTTTATAATGCCATTTTCATATGAAGCAACAATTACATATCAGAGCCTCATGCGCGTCCGTACGGCGTTCCTTCTGTTGGGAATTAATTTCTTTCGTAGTTACCTTGCACTAATTTTGTGTTTGTGCAAGTCATCCTAGATTATTGTGCCTTACATGCCACGACTAATTTCAAGCCATTGCGCAGCGCCGTCAAGAGTTTATTGGTAATAGAGCTAGCTCTTGGGCCATTTGGCGTATCTTGAAATTTCATGAAAAGGGGGAACCACTGGATACAAAAGGTTAGTACGTAATAAAAGAGACGTTAGACAGGAACGGGTACTGATTTTGAACTGTGCCTTCTTGAAACATACTATTGCCGCACAAAACATGTCAGGCATGTGGATCTACAACTACTCCCATGACACGGGCATTCTCGATAGCGTTGATCACTGTTATCTATCTTGGTGTACGCCTCTGTTGTATCCGATAGTACCTCCTTTTGATAAAATTTGTTGCCGGTGTCTTTAGGTTTTCGCTTGAAAATTAACGATTTGTTTTAGGGAAAAAAATCACACAGTAACTGTCTCACATATCTCGGTGGACACCCGAACCGCGCCGTAAGGGAAGGGATAAAGGAAGGAGTGAGAGTAGAAAGGAAGAAAGAGGTGCCGTAGTGGAGGTATCCGGAATAATTTTGGCCACCTGGGGATCTGTAGCGTGCACTGTCATCGCACAGCACGTGGGCGTCTTCGCCTCCATCGAAACGCGGCCGCTGCTTCCACTTCGCAAGAACGACAGGCGCGATCGTAGTGCGCAGGGCGCCGGAGCGTGATTTTTCAGGCATTGTTGGACTACCACTTTTCAAGTTTTTGTGCGCCCTTAGACATGCTGAAGAGAGAGCCAGGTAATCAGTTGTTGTGCCTTCATTCTTTGATTTATAATTGCTGGTTTTTCAGCCTGGCCGGTTAAATAACAAATTATCGCACGGTGTTCTTCTCTGCGGCACACTTCTAGTGAGGTGATCATTTTTCAATGTGCTTTAGTGAACCGATCTTTTTCGTCATGGTCCACGCCACACTATTCCAAATGAAATTGAGAATTAGCATGTGTTGTGTAGAACCCTCTGCTACATAGTGACAAATTTTTATCGTCATTTTAACAATACTTTCTCTAAATAACTAGTAAATTGTGGTGTTTCCTGTCCGAAAGCGACACTTGGCTATGACTGGCACCATTGGGGAATGCTCAGAAGCCATAAGCAACAAAAAATATGAAGCAGAAGAAGTTTATTCATTTTGGCACATGATGTGTCTTCATAGCAAAGAGCACATTTCTGGATGTTCGTAAAATCGGTTTATTTCTTTAGAATTTGCATAGGTGTGCTTTTTTTAATATGCTGTGTCGTCCCCATAGTTGAAACCGGTATTTTAACCCACTGTTAGTTGGTGGCATGAAACTTTTCGCCATAGACAACATCAGGCGTGGTTGAGGCGAGGCGCTGGCAAACGGCTGCTTGCTGCGTCCAAGGCGCAGGTAATTATAATCAACGCTTTTTATGAAAGTTGCAAGGTCAACGCACTCGTCTCCACCGATTTGATGGATTTTCTAGGCGTTCACTACGGCAGTGTTGAGCATCTGTGTGAAAAACAACCACCACCACTCTTCGCCCCTGTTGCACAGTTGTAAACGGAAATAGTATGGGTGGGAAAAGCTTGAATTTTCGCGCGCGGTTCACGGCCACGGTTTTGCATAACATTATGGCTCAACGCTGTCATAGCGGCTGGCCATGGCGAGTACAATTTTGGAATTCGAATCTGCCGCCAATCAGAGAAGTGTGTCAGTTTTAGTCGAATCCCCTCTTGTTGTGAACACAGTGCATAAGTATGCAACATTTTCGTATCCAAAGCGTCATTCGACGATGATGATGACATCGGGCTTAATTACCTACTGTGAGGGATTGGCCAGGGTGCATACAACGAGAGCGCGAGTACAGTCACCACCTTATTCTTCAACTGACTGTGTTGACGGATCCGGAGAAATTAAATCCACATTCTCAGTTTTTCAGGGTCACTAACGACGTCTTGAGCTGCCCTTATTTATTACTAAATTGCTGCGAAAACAATAAATCGAATTATTACAGTGCAGGAAGAGATACTACCTGTGACCAGGTTCACTGGCAGGATACATTGAGCGTCTGGATGAACCAGCTAAGGGCGCAGAAAGTCGGGCTGGAAGAAATTGGCTTCTCCCCTCTCCCCAGCTGATTAAGTTTTTTGTACGGGGCTCCTGACTTTTTGATACTATGAAGTAGGAAAAAAAATAGAAAGCGCCTTTAATTAATGTGAGCAGGGTTGAGCAATAAAAGAAATGAAGAGGGGCACTCAAACTCCGCCCTAACGGTACGACCCGATAGCGCATTCGATTAATTTCCTTATATGCGGAAGGTAATTCTCTATTTTGCATTCATAGATCTTTGGGAGTCCTCATACCCGTCCTGGCGTAGTAGTGCAGCGGTTAAGCGATGAGCGGCTTGTTATGGCTCACATATGAAGCAAGCCAACTGTCGTCGAGCAAAGTGGGATAGGGGATTGTTTTTCTCTTTTTTTATTTGTGGGTTGAATAAATGTAGTAATACTAATTTAAATAATTAATAAATCACAGCTCTAAGGTAACTGATTAGAAAGCAGACGAAAAAATTGAATGGCACACTTATAGTGTCGCCTTAAGTGTATGACGCTATAGCGCATTCGATTAATTTCCGTATATGCGGAACGTCATTCTGTACTTTACATTCATAGACACCTCGGAGTCCTCGTATCCTCCCCGGCGCAGTGGTGCAGTGCTTAAGCGATGCGCCACTGCCTTGCGATGGAAGGTGCTCCCAGCGGTAGGCCTTGTGCGGCCCAGGACGCTCTTACCGAGCGACCAATCATTAATTTAACTGCCACCGGCCACGGAGGGCAGTGTGCTCACTATCCGATGGGCAGATTGTGATGACGCCGAAAGACCCGTGACCTAGGTGGCCACCTGTAATCTAGGTTTCACACTGGGCACCACCTGCCAGAGGCATGCTCGCGATTTGTCGCTCACAACGCCACCAACGCCGACACCGCACCCTGACCCACGCATCGCAGGAGGAGAGCGCATCGACAGTATCACCGGCTGTCGCGCAGTTACACGGTCACAACGTGCAATGATCCTCCGCGCGCGCATTGGCTGCGTGTGGCCTGGGGAATGACGGGAGCGTCACGGAATCGCAACGAGTGATGTGTGTGACGGATGCGGTGCAGTGGAAACACAAGAACACCTGCTCCTTCACTGTGCCGCGTTCGCCGATGCTCGTCGCGATATGCTCGCGGCCTATAGGGCGCAGGGCATACTACCAGACTCCATCAAGACGCTCTTGTGGCCGCAGGGCAGTGCGCGCACTCGTGAGCGAACTTTGGTGAGCCTCTGTGCATTCCTCGAACACACGGGCTGGACGTCCCGTCTGTTCTTCAGGTAGTTACACGCAGTGACCGAACGCTCCGCGAGTTCTACCTTGAACGATTAATAACTGGACGCCCCACTCCAGTTGTAGCCAACACAGTGTGTGCGCGTGTGTTTTAATTCCTGTAAAATGAACTAATAACGCGCACAACCTGGAAACATTTCTTATTGTGTAAATAGTTTGTACATATTACTTCTCCCCATATCCCCTCTTCCTGTTCCTTCACCTCTTTGAATTAATTTCTCCATTCTGCCTGCTATCCTTTATTTCCGGTGTCCCAGCTCATGGGCTTCAGTATCGATGGCAGATGCCGGGGCTAGCAAAAATCTGTTCCTTCCTTTTAACTATTATTTTAATAAAAAAGCCACTACAAAAAAAGCTACTCCTTCTGGGTAGCGGGACCTTGAAAGCTATCACGTTAAAAATGCACTGCTTGGTTTGGGTTGGTTAATGGAGGTTTAACTTCCCAAAGCAACTCAGGCTATGAGAGACGTCGTAGTGAAGGGCTCCGGAAATTTTGACCAGCTGGGGTTTTTTAACGTGCACTGACATCGCACAGTACACGGGCCTCTGGAATTTTGCCTCCATTGAAATTCGAACGCCGCGGCCGTGATCGGACCTGCGTCTTTCGGCTCAGCAGCCGAGCGCCGTCATCACTGAGTTACCACAGCGGCTAAACATGCACTGCGATGACACAGTTGGGGTAAGGCGGATGACGAGCGCTTGAAGCTTGTGCGCTGGGTTTTCGGGAATATTTTGCGAATTATTGCGAATTATAAAAGGGTCAGCGTTTTCCTGTGAATGTTTATGTCGACTTTGCTTCTGCATTAGCGCCGTGAAGCGAGGAATCCCGCGAACTGTTACATTATACACATTGAGTTCTTAGTTCAAAATTTGGCACACACTTTAATGCCGGTAAAACAAACTTCACGTACCACACACGCAAATTCGATTGGTATATATTATCTATTTGAGAGCAAGGGTATTTACCAAGAGAAGATGCACCCTCAATGCGCAACTTCCTGACACATGCTTGTTTGTAAGCACAATGCGTCTACTGCAAAATTTTTTACTGCAGCCCATGACTGCGTCGTACGATGTAACAGCATTGCTGGAAACAATAATATGCCATGGCAGCGTTGATCATTGCTTCCATTCTAATGAAGAAACTTGATAGAGTGGCAAGCATAATTAGTGTACATCACGTAGACTTAGTTCGTCGGTCATTTTTCGAAAACAAACTGAAGACAACATAAATTGTGCACAGGGCATTTCAAAATAATACACCGAGTGGTCATTTTTGATGAGGACGAAATGAAATCTGGGTGGCTCGAAAAGCTCTTGATGATGATTAAAACTTGTCGACACAATTTTTGATATCTTTTGGCATTGTTTCCTAACAATGTTTTTCCAAAACTTTTAATCTATTCCCATGCGCGTGCCTCCTAAATTAAGGCATTGCAAACAGTGGAACGTTAACTTAGAGTGCAGAAGCAACATCGCGTTTTAAACAGGATTTGGTACAGCATTGCACGAAAACACAAAAGAATGCCGCGGACATAACACGTCTACCGCTGTCAGAGTTGGTTCCGTCCATGCTCTTTCTGCCATGTTGACAAGAATCAGTTCTTCTAGAGGGTTCTAGTGCGCATAAAAGAAGTTTTATGTTGTGCTGCTGCTGCACGATCCCCGAGAAAACAGTAATATAAAAGTCAACGCTCGTTTTGTGTTTGAAAGTGCTGTGTATTGAGCTATCATCCGGGAGCTCTGGCAGTACTAGTTCAGTGGTTCTGGGCCGTGGTTATTTTGTCACTGTCTCCCTGACTGACAGCTCGGGGTGGTAGGCTACCCCCGCCGACCAAGCAGTGGGATGTCGCATGTCTGCGATCTCGTCCTAGCGGATGGCCGCTGGCCGAGGTGCCGGAAGCTGTCACCAAGGCCGCAGAAGTCCTTACTCTACGCCTCTGCCGAGTTTCCTTTGCGAAGGATGACTTAATCCAACTGATGGTTATCCATGCAAGCGAGGAAGACTGTTTGTGTTCTTCCCTACATCTGGTCTAATTTATTCTGATTTGGATAAAGCGATACGAAGTTAACTAGACAGCTAGCGTGCAATATCTGCTGTTCGTGGGTTGACAGTACGACAGCAGAGTGTGCCTAGCAGAGCGAATAATGACAAAACAAAAGTTAGACGCTATTTCTCTTACATTTCATGTAGTTCTTGACAAAGAAAACGCGACTGGTGCAGCAACGGCAAAACAAATGCATAATGACGGGACTCTCGCTTTCGTGGAGATGGAGGGTGCCGGTCACCGGTCTTCATACGATTTATGAGTTCAGAACATAACAGAAAATTGCAAGGGATATGCCTGTGGGTAGGCCGGTAGTCCACGTTCCACTGTTGAGCTGATTAGCGCATATTATGGAAAAGGCCATTGTTGTGTGTTTAATGAGAAAACAATAACAGTCTTTGTTGCCCACCACTCCCGAAGTGGGCCCTAGCATGAATGTTACTTAGCTAGAGTATTGGAAATTAAGACAGAATCATTCGTTAGATCTCAGTATATGAACGTCATAATTTTGGAATCATAAAACAGCTTCTTTCTACCAGGCAAACTGTACCTAGTGCCTAATTATGAAATTCTTTTATTCAACTGCATAAGGCATCGGTAAGCATAGTTACTTTACAAACCTGAGCAGAGCCCTTGTCTTTCGGAGCCGTGGTTAATAACGCTTTTGGGCCCGTTGATAGTATGTTTGGGGAACAAGCGTCAGCTCTGATGTTTTCTTGTGTGTATGCACAGGTATAGAACAGAGAACGCAGGCATAGTAATTGCAGCAGAGAAATCGTTTTAGCATATGTTCTGATAGTTTAAATGTTACAAGAGCAGGGTATGCTAAATGTGACGAGTTAAAATTTCTGATGTCAAAGCAGTTTCAATTTCCCGCTGAAAGGACTCAAGAATCGTGTGATTTTACTGTGCAATTTGAATGCTGACTTCATTTCAACCTGTGAAGTCGACATAAAGATATCGTATAAAAAGAGGATACAAAAACAAAATCATACGAGGATGAAACCTTACTTCATATTTCGCCCAATGCTAGAGCGGCCACATGACACCTAAAAATATTCGATATAAGAAGACGTGCATTTCAAGAACCATTGTCTCATAAAATTTACACTACCAAACCTAGCTCTCGACCATGTACTTCCATGCCACTGTTTAGGTGTGTGCATTGTACCTTCAAACCCCGAAGACGTCGTTTAGATTACCAGCCGTACAAGCTGCGTGCTGCTCAAAGGAAAACCGACTGGGAACCTTTCTTATCTACGAACGTCCCTATCTATATATTTAAAACTCTCAATTCCCAAAGTTTTTTAGTATATAGCTTTATTTAAAAATCCTGGCCTAGTCGAATTATTACGTGTTACATAGGCGGGCTGTGGTGCGCCCCCTATTTTGTAAGATATAATGCCCGAATAGGTAATAAACAGACACTGCTGAAAAATTAGTTTATTGTTATCGATCGATCGCTAAATCTCCCAACGCAAATTCGGCTACTATAACTGAAAACGGAGGCTTTATAACCTAGCAAATTTCAGAAAACTAAATGATGGTGCACCCATCATTTGCGGCAAACGGCAGCGATGTCAAGCCCGTTTGTATTTCAGCCACGGATCCCTGAGATTGGGCCGCACCGCATTCCCTTCCAAACAGTGATCATATTGTCCTCCGCGAGCCTGATGTTATCAGCGGGAATTCAACACGAATAATTTTGTAATGCAGTTTGTCAGCAATAATCAGCATTTCCGAGCCGAAGTCCAATATCGCTCTTACCCAAAGCAGCTGCAAATCTAATACTAAGCAGGCGCTATATGTAATAGTTGAAAAGTTCGCTATCAGAATTAAGCTATGCACTTTAGTAGTTAATGCAATTCTCCTCCTTTCTGCTATCCGCCAACACTAGTATTACAATGATGCAAAAAACGTCTCGTAACCTCTAGTAACCAATTTTAAAACAGTGGCGGGCTGCCCTCCACCGCGTACAAATGTATCGTAATGAGATTAGGGTATTTACAGTCAGCAGACAATTACGTTTCCGCCTTTACATCTGCAGTCATACTGGCTGATTACGTGAACATAAGAATGACGTGAAGAACCGGCGCGCAGAACAAACTGCGCTTGCCGAGCATTCAGTATCTGCCAGCCACAATATCAACTGGGCAGAGGCACGTGTGGTCGCCAAAGAGAGAGACAGGAAATCATGGCTCTATCTTGAGTCGCTGATCATCCAAACAACAGCGCATACTATCAATCGAAATGACGGAAATTTTCCACCTATCTACGCGAGATGCCTGGGATCGCATATATGCCGCATAAAAAAGGCACCACCGCAACGTTTTTCCTCATTGTGAATAAGGCTCCCGTGTGGGAGCCGAAACGTCATTTCATCTTAATTTTTGATCGGTGCGACTCACTAGTATCATGGCTGATTGTAGTTTAGCCTCGTGAATTCTCAGCACATATTTTTTTCAGATAAGCACCGAAGAATGAACGAGAGTTACGCGGCTTGAGCGCACATGACCGACGCGGTATTGTGAGAATAAAGAAATAGAGAAAGCAAACAAAAAGGCGGAGAGGTTAGCGAGAGTCAAATAAGGACTGAAAGATGATATTGATACAAAGAGCAGAAGACATAAATTGGGAACACATGCGGAATTCAAAAATATACAAACACCCCTCGGGGCCTACTGCTTCAAAAGTTGCCTGATTAGAGTAGTCCGAACGGCGACAAATCGCGCATTCATATTATTTCTGCTTTCGTCGGAATAGCGTGAGAGGATTCCCGAAAACACCCGATTTTTTGTGGCTCACATAACAGTGGCATTCAGAAAAAAGCGGATGCCTCGCGTTATGAAATCGAAAGACTCCGCGGTTTTCGCCGCCCGATTCGCCTTTCTTGAGCTTGGTGTTCCGGTAAGCGTACAATAATACGGCTTCTTCACTCCGCCAGAAGTGGAACAGGCGTTCCACCTTCTCGGAAATGAGAAAAACCGACGCGCCGTCGGAACGCATTCCTTCCTTTTCGAGGCCGTGAAGGGGCCAGTGGTTATTAGTATTCCGTGCTGAGCGCATTAGTGCTGCCGAGAAAAGAAAGAATAGCAATTCGTAATTTTTGCGCGCGGCTTGTCAGGTTTTTTTTACGCGCGCTGCCATCTGTTTGCAATCCCCAGGGACCCATGCTGTGGACTTTCTATTTTTACTTATCCTCCCGTTGCAATGCGGCTCTTCGAGCCGAGAATCTCGCCGGTGTCGAATTAAAAGCGGAAGCTTGGATTCTGTCCTTTCGGAAATGGTCCGTTTCCGTCATTTCCTGCGCCAGTTTCTCCCGAGGCAAACGGATATTCTGCTAGCGCCTGGAAAGCGCCCCTTCGATCGTAAAAAGGCGGCTCGGGAAGACTTCTGGCTTCGCGTGTTTTTGGCAGTCGAGGGCACTGCTGAATTACGCGAGTGGAATAGAGAGAAATTAAAAATAAAGGAAAATCTGGACTTTGTGACTTTCTGTTTGAGTCCTTATTGAACTACTTTTTCATGACTATGAGAGCTGTTTATCAAGCTCAAGTAATAAGAAATTGCGAAAGGAGTGAAATGATGTGAAACATTGAATATCTCGGATGCCCTAAAGGAAGAACGAGCCTGGCGCTATTGCTAGTGGCGCTCATGCAATGGCGATGCCCAGAAAGGTTGATGCACTTTTCGCAGCGCTACGGCACATATGATTGCCTTTTGGGGCAGGGACAAAACATGCTTCATCCTTTGTTGACTTTGGCGAAGGGGTGGATGCTGAAAAGAAAAAAAACTCCAGGGGTGCACTTAGTCTGCTTAGGTGCAGTAACGCGAAAGTATTTCTCTTACTGCTGCCGAATATGTTGCGGCGTGTTTGTTTCTTTATGCCGTCTTTGCCATTTTTTGCATTTTTGTCATTTTTAAGTTTTGTTTTCGCTCTAACTTCGGTTCTACCAAATCGTAAGACGTGGGCCCCGTAGTTAGAGGGTGCAGCAAGTACATCAAAGTACTCACTAATTAATTAGATAACTTAAAACATTAATTCAGTAGTAGAGGAATTCACCAATTCGAATAAATTACCAATGGATATGTAAAGTAATTCACTAATCAAACTTATTAAATAAATTGGTCAAGTAATTATCTAAATTAATTAATCGTTCAGAATCTTAATCGAATATAATTCAAATGAATTGTTCATATAGTTAGTTCAGTAAATAAATAATTTCGGAGTTAGGTTTAATTGCCAATTATTATGTGAATGGACTAATTTTACTAATCATTCACTTCGTGTAAATAATTAGGTCTCATTGCAATAATTACTTCGGTGATTTAGTTATTGGCTCTTGCTAATTACGAAATACTTAATCAACTGTTTCATTAATTACCCCTATAATGGCTGATTGACAGTTTGTGAGGATACGCTCTGATGACACTATCTGCCAACACGCTCGGCCGACAGGTCCCGTACACGCCACTCAGGAGACAAAAAAGCATTCACATAAAAAGCTTTATGTCTGCAATGGTACACTCCAACCTTAATATTTATATCAGCGAGTAAAGTGGGATCGAAATCTAGGCCTTTTTATTATGGAATTATCTTGACATCTTTGCAACTAAAGACGGCGACCGAAACTGCTTTCAGAGTCTACTTTATGCAGTTTTTACTGAGTTATAGGACAATAAATTACGATGAAAATAGATCGACTTATTTTATGCAGCACTGGCGATCGAACCCCGTATCTTCCGCATGCGAGCAGGATGCTCAAAACACTAGGCCACCGCTACGGCACAAGTATTACAGAGAAGGCACCAAAACTTGAACTACGACATTTGAGGAAACCTCTTGAGATGCCATGAAAAGGAAAAATGGGCACCTGGAAACCGGCTTCCGTTTATTTTTTGGCTCCAGACTGCTCCGAGTTGCACGTCACAAAAGATTCCAAATGCCAGCTGCACCATTTAAGCCGTATGACATCCAACAAGTAACTGAGACCAAACCCGAACAATTTTCTTGTATCTATCGAAACATCGTCACTAAAATATTTATTACGCAGGCTGATAAGTCACATGACAGCCAGGAGAGATCCTGAACGCAGAGTATTTCTTTTGTATTTAGGGGTGTCATAATAGTGTGAACATTCGCGCCGTGCGGTGCGCAAAATTGTCAAGTAAGCAGTGGAGAAGTGGAAGGAGTTACAAGCGCCTTTGCAGCTGCTACACCCTTTCGTTGCGTAGTTTGCGTTAATCGACCGGGTCGTGAGTTGTACCGGTTCGTTAATCACTGCGCATTATATTACTATGAGATAGTGATGTTCTTGGCCTGTTCTAGCTCATTACCTTAGGCGGTCCCTCAATTCAATGATTCATGGAAGCTTATTCAATACTTGTAGGCATGAATGCCGATCGACTCTCTTTTTACCCGACGCGTTCACATCAGCGTGCTGGCACGTACATCCGTTATGTACGCAGTGCATGCGTGTACAGTAAAGTATATTCAGCATGAAATTAAGTGCATAAAAAAAGTTTAGCCTGGAATACAAAGGCACGCTGGTAACCGAGACGGTCCGACCCCAGGCAAACCTCTCAAGCGGGAGGGGAAGGATGACGAATCAGAGATGAATGGGTAGCCACTATGCATTAGAAAACAAGCAGAAAACTAACCGAAACGAACTCTTAACATGTTGTATTCACTGGCTTGTTTGGGCTTTTCGACAAACGTATCGATGATGAAATGCTTTTCTGATTCTTGCAGTACCGCAAGACATCCAAATGTAGGTCTACAGTTTCTTTGAATCCGCTTTCTTCCTTACTTTGGAGCATCACAGAAAGCACACATTTCGTGCGCTTTCACTGCATTAGATACGAGAGCAGTATTCCTTAGCATATTACGCGGAAAGTGTCCGCTCCCTTTAGAGCTTAGTACTCACCAGACCTCTTTGAAGATTTCAAAACTATGCTTGAGAAGTTTGACTGTGATGTGTCCAAGAAATACAAGTGAAGCGGACACGTAAAACGTTACAAATTCGCTAGGGTATTAAAGACACATCTGCGTATGCGAGATACACGATGGTAAAATTTGAATCGCCTGACTCCGTGCATTCATTTTCCTTGCTAGATGCGTGCGTTTCTGCTCACAACGAAGAGCTGGCTTGTTTACTGGATGTAGAAAAACGGATATTGAACCGGAGAGAGACATTTCCTCGAATGGATGAACATCGCAAAAGTTGTGCTTTTGCTCCTATCTCAGGTAACTCCTTATCCACATATTGTAGTACGATCAATAATAGTATTTATTTTTACCGTCGTTATTTTGGCTAAGAAACTTAACAGTGGAGTATGTACAGCAATCTGCCAAAACATCTTGCGTTGATAAAATACAGGTTACCAGCTGCTCAGATTGCTTCATTTTTGTTTACTGACTTTCTAACTAAGAGATAGTATTAGAGCAAGGAGAATGGACCATGCATTTAAGGTGCAAAACAACAGTGTTGTACCCCTAAATGAACAGCGCATCCCAAGCAGCACGAGAAATTGGTCCAACATTGGAACTGTATAGGCAAAGTTGGCCCTACAAAGGACAAGGATGGGACCATCCTGTTGCAATATTGAGCCGATGACCTGTGCTGCTTGGGATATATCAGTACGCAAAGAGAGAAGGCCTGCGTTGTTAACAAATTTTGAGTCAGTATTTTTCTTCATCTAAAATGGAGAACAGCGCAAAACCACACAGAGCTCAGAGAAAGGGGACACAAGACACTGTCTCCGACTAATAACTGTACGAATAACTGTAAACTGACTAATAACTGTAAACTGACCAATAACTGTAACTGTAATAACTGACTAATAACTGTAAGACAGGAACCCGTCACAGCACAGTGCAGGACATTGTTTACCCGAGTGGAAATCAGACATGCAGAAGGGAGGCTGCACGCCTTCTTTTAACATTTCTGCAGAACACGGATCTTGTTTTTAAATGGTGACAGCAGGAACGGACTATGGCCTACTGTGATTGAATGTGTGCGTAGATGGTGTCTTCCGGAGTGGACTACTTTATACTGTGAGTGAATGTGTGTATGGAGTGTGGCACTACAATGGCCTATGTTCTACTGTGACTGAATATGTGCATATATGGTGACTTCTGGAGTGGACTGTGATGTGAACTGTGTGGATTGATTGTGTGCATAGATGGTGACTGCGGGAAAGAATGTGTGCTATTATAAGAGACTGTGCGCTTAGCGAGGTAGATGCGGCATTGTTAATATCGAAGGGACGCTGCGGTGGAGCAATTGCCGGCAGATAAAGCAAGGCTAACCCAACCTGTAGCATTCAACACCTCAACCAACTCAATTCATAACTGTACTTGGTGGAAGGGGAGAATTAAGTAGTATCTTGCAAAAAGGAAGTTTGTGTAAGAAGACCGCGGCTTGGGCGCGGAGGCCGAAACACGCGGACTTTTTCTGGCTCTGGACCGACCTCGGATCATGAAGAATGTGGCTCATGACTGTCACAGCAGCAATAAGGAGTTATGAGACAGAGTACACTAGAGCTCCCTATTGAGGCTCTGTACACTGGATAAATTTTGTAAAATTTCAGCGTTAGTTAACCACCCAGAAGAGGCTATGTTTTCCCTTTCCCTGTTGTCTCTTGTCCTTCATATTTCACCGAAAAATATCTTGAAGGTGGAAAACCTGTGAACACTGCACTGGGAGTGCGGTGCAAATTTGTCGCTACCTCTTTTTTGTAAATATTTTAGTAATCAGCTTTCATTCTTGGGCCTATTCGAATGGTTGGGCTTCGAAGTGTTTTTTTTTTTAATGCTGGCCATTCAGAATAGCAGGCATTCACGCCAAGCTATATGGTGCCCGCCCTGAGAACATCTTGGCAACTCACAACCCGTCAAGTCCGAGGGATTTCAGTGCTCGCTCTTGGATGTTTCAAAGGCATCACCCATTTCTGGCGCCTGAACGAAATAAACTGGAAGAAAGGAGGCGAGGAGGGTGAAGGGGCTGCAGAGGGCTGTCACATCTCCAATGGCTGATAACGCCTAGAATACATGATATTCAAGCGTTAAAGTGCGTCCTGCCTAAAACAAACGTACAAAAAACATCCATCACTCACGCCTGCAGGCGTTAGGCATCGTGCCAGTGATGTCTAGGTAGCGCGGTTTTTAGCCGAGAAAGTGATGAATGCTTCGAACAAGCGTGCAAATAATGATCGATACTTAGGCTTGATCTGCGTGAAAAATGTTAGTGACAGAAAACACAACAGACTGTTGGTTTTAACGTGCCAAAACTGGCGATGCAGTGGTAAATTTCGGTTTAGTTTTTATCGCCTCGAATTCTTTTTCTCGAACTGAACTCGCATAGGACACGGAAATTTTAGCATTTCGCGATTCGCTATGGCGACCACGTACATACCAGCAGAACAACAGTCACTGCGGCTTCGTGGGAGGTTTTTATATAGAATGTGTGTGGAGGAGATATAAAGTTAATGTACTATATTAAGTTGTCAGTGCTCTCAATGTATCGATGCAAGATGTTTCGAAAAACGAAATACATGTCTTCCCAGTTGAGATGAGGAGGAAAGGGCGCACCATTTTCCCTCATCCGCTTTTATGCCATTGCATATGTCCGTCTCTCATTAAAACTTGTATAACTATTATGGTGCGAGGAGAGGACAACAGTATAAATAATATACCCCTCGCGACACTAGCCCACCTTATTCTTAATTGCCCCTGCTGCCACGAGCCTCCCATCTTTCGTCCGCATTGAATATTTTTGAATTTTCCAGTGCGCCAAAGCGAGAACTTAAGCTTTTTATCACCAAGAGTACAGAGGGATAAGATGGCCGCAGTGGGCGCGGTACCAGGTGCATGGAAGATAAATGGGGAAGGCCTGTGTCATGCATTGGACGCAGTTTGATTCTGATGAAGTCATCAGCGGTGCCGTCGAACACTATGGAGAACATCATATATATGTTATTGTTAATCAAAGTTATATATTTTTTGGCAAGGAATATAACACGTTTACGGTCGCTGTCACTGGATCGCGAAGGATACAATGAGGCAGTGAAAACTGCACGCGGAGCAAGCTGCTACCTGAAGCAATTCGTTTTTAACGTTGAACGCGATTGCTGCGCGAAATGGTCAAAGCTAAAAAAAAGAACTTCTTGAAGCTACTAAAAGCAAGTTAACTTCAATGTTAGAGAAGTTCCAACTTATGATTAATAAAATCGTCATGTTTCGAAACTCCAAGAACTTCATGTGTGTCAGACATTCCATGAAATGAAAAGTGCTTCAAAGGCATGAGTACCGGAATCTGTATGAAGTTCGGCGAGTTCATCGGTGGGTTTTGCAATGCATTTCGCCGACACGTTCAGTATGAACTGAAACTTCGATCTGAATTCTCGGTCGAAGTGTTTCCCCTTCTCAAAACGTACTGACAGCAGGAAATCTACAGACACGTGCTTCTTTGCCTTTCAACAGGGTTTTATAAAGCGCCCAATGGTAAGACAATATATCAACGCTCCTTTACAGTTCTTTGGAGTGGAGGAGCGCACTTGGTTGAAAATTGGCCAACTTCAAAGGGTGCCTTTTCTGTTTTATTGGTCGGAAATTTCCTGCCTCCACCGAAGAGCGCCGCACAACTTGTTCAGAAATTTGCCACTTAGGTTTCTCGCCAGCGCCTGAAGCAGAGAGCGCGGCGTCTCGGTTTAGGTCGAGGTAGATATAGCAATGTATTTGCTGTTATCGTCTCTTTTCCCCTGCTTCGGTTAAGCATCGCTTTGTAAAACATCTTTTTGGTCGAGTAACTCTCGTCTTGAAAAACCTAAGGCAGGAGATTATACGTCTTGACGGTCCTTGTGTATTGTGCCGCACTAGGTACTTCAAGCAAACATCTCTTGCTTGCGGTGATGGCGCGTCCGGGGCGTCTCGTGCTCATCGTACTATGCTTTCTGAGGCGTGATATCTGCGTAGCGCTAAATACACATGCCGTGTTATTTAAACGAGCTCTCTAAAATATTCATAGGGCTACTACGGGCTTCAGTGCGGCAAGTGTTAACATACACAGGCAACACGAGATCTCATTTCCATTATACGCGAGAGGAACTCTCGCCGTCACCCTTCTAAAGGTCGTCTTCTAAGGATGTGTACAGGAGCCCCATTAGACGGCTTAGAAGCGAACTCCTTGGGCTTGAAACTTTCGACAAACGCTGTACCTGCAAGAGGCGCAGTCTTCTCTCTGAGGTCCTGTGTATTTCCTTAAAATCAGATCCTTGCATATGTCCAGTTTATAGGGCTAACAACACGGTCTTCACTAACGCCACTAACACCTTCCGCCATCACCATTACTACTTAGGTGATGCTGGTTTTCTTCCTTTGAATAAAAACACTATTATTTTATTATACGAGCAATGTGGAGAAAAAGAAAGTGCAAGCTGATGATGATTGTTAAAAAAACATTATTAAGACCGCGAGTTTCAAGCCCAAATATCACATACACTCTTGTCGTATTGTATTGTTACGGGCAAATAGTACTTACATTAATTTACAAGCGTTAGGGATTAGAATGAAGATTTCCCAGCAGAGAGCCCCAAAACGAACACGGAGCCACATTAACCTCCTCCTCTTCGTTCGTATTTTCACGCAAGAGGCCACTTCGTCCTCCACTGCCACATCGTCGTAACATGAACCCCGTCGGCACGAGCGCCGTCTAGGCACTAGGCCGGCGGTCGAGAAGCGAAGTGGTAGGGCTTGAGGCGTATGACATGAGCAATGTCGGTGGATGGTCTACATGATGAGGATGCAGGCGTATGAGGAACAGCTTCATACGTGACGTCGGTGACTTGACGCACCACACGATAGGGGCCATGGTATGGGGATAAAAATTTCTTAGAGAGACCGACGCGATGGGAAGGAGACCACAGAAGAACGAGCGATCCCGCTTCGTAGGTGACGTGGCGATGGTGATTGTCGTACAGAGACTTCTGTGTTTGCTGGGACGCTTTTAGCCGACTACGGGCGATTTGGCAAGCGTCTGCAGCTTGAGCAATGGCGTCGCGGGCGTAGGCGGTAACGGGAAGGTCAGCGGATGGGACGAGTGTGTCCAAAGGCAGGACGGCGTGTTTCCCATATAAGAGATAGAACGGAGAGTAACCAGTTGTGTCATGCCGGGAGGTGTTGTAAGCGAAGGACACATAGGGCAAGGCGAGATCCCAGTCTTTGTGGTCGGGGGAGACGTACATAGACAACATATCTGTTAATGTACGGTTCAAACGCTCAGTTAGCCCGTTCGTCTGCGGGTGGTATGCTGTGGCAATCTGTGCTTGGTTGAACATGAGCACAGGATGTCGTCAACAACTCGAGACATGAAATAGTGTCCGCGGTCCGTGAGTAATCGACGAGAGGCACCATATTGCAGAATAAAATGGTACAAAAGGAATTCGGCGACACCGGTTGCGCAGCTCGTAAGTAATGCGCGGGTGATAGCGTACCGAGTGGCATAGTCGGTGGCTACTGCGACCCACCTATTTCCGGATTCCGAGGTCGGGATTGGTCCAAGGAGGTCGAGCCCTACACGGTGGAACGGCTTCATGGGCACGTCTATAGGGTGCAGAAGACCAGGAGGTAGTGCCGAAGATTTCTTCCTGCGTTGACAGAGGTCGCAAGTAGAGACGTAACGCTCGACTGTACGGTATAAGCCAGGCCAAAAAAAGCGGCGCCGTATCCAGTCATAGGTTCTTGCCACACCAAGGTGTCCTGCAGCAGGTCGGTCATGGAGTTCTGCGAATATAGAAGAACGCAGCTGCTGGGGAATGACTAGAAGAAAGGAGTGCCTGTCAGGACGGAAGCTGCGGCGATAGAGGATGTCATTCTTGGTATCGAAGAGCTGCAGGGAGCGCTTCGAGCTTCCAGAGGTGAGGCCCTCGATGATGGTTTGCAAATATGGGTCCTCGTGCTGCTCCTCGGTGGTGTTGCGTAGATCAGAAATGCCAATCAGGGATGGGATATCGTCCGTGTCACTCAGATCAGGTGGTCCGACAGGGTACCGAGACAGGCAGTCAGCGTCTTGATGAAGATGTCCAGACTTGTACACAACAGTGCACGAATACTCCTGAAGGCGTAGCGCCCAGCGGCCAAGACGCCCGGAGGGGTCTTTCAGCGAGGACAGCCAGCAAAGAGCATTATGGTCCGTCACGACATAAAAAGCGCGCCCGAACAAGTATGGCCAGAATTTAGCTACAGCCCAAACCAGGGCGAGGCACTCCCCTAACGCTTGTAAATAAATGTGAATAGTAAATATCCCGCACCTCCACCAAAGATGTTACGGGGAAATACTATTTACATTTATTTACAAGCGTTAGGGGTTGGAATGAAGAGTTCCAAGCAGGGAGCACCAACACAAAGAGGGAGCCACATTAACCTTCTCTTCTTAGTTCGTCCTTTCATGCGAGAGGCCACTTCGTCTGCCACTGCCACTTCGTCTGCCACTGCCACTTCGTCGTAACAATAAGAAATCCTCTATCAGCTTTTGACGACTACTATGGTGGTAACGACACGATCAAGACAAATGAAAGCGGATGCACGGCTTTTCGTTTCGAGCAGCCATAGAGGAAGGAAGCACCAGGGAAGCTCAACTAACATAAGTTTAGCCCAATACAAGTTGCATTTTTTAATTGCGTGCGATTCGCCAGAGAAACAAAGGATGGAGCAGGGTTATGCGAATCGGAAGCGTGGGCTCTTGCAGGGGTTCTGAATATGCTGCGATGCTCTTCTAAAAGGGCATCAAACGCGCATTTTTCACAGGAACCAATAGCAGCAATTGAGTGTATCCTGTGGCTCGTAGTCGACGCTTACCTTCCGTCTACAAGCACTGCACTGGTTTGCCCCGATCTATGCCATGAAATTTAATCTGGAATAAGTACAAACCTTAGCTTACCTTAGCAGGGAATCGATGGTGCCTCCTCTCATTGTTGTTCATTCCGTGTTTAATAGCTATTAGCGAACAGTGTTCGGAGTAACCAACACAAATACAAAGAGCACCTAAGAGAAAGAAAATGGGGGCTAACGTTCTGAAGAAGCTACAAGACGACAAGTAGTTTGAACGACAGTTCGGCATTTTTTTTTCGAGACCTCTCACAATTTGAGCAAGCGGCTGGGAGAGGCGAGATATCGCATGGAAAGCATATGAAAAGAAGATTCAAGAAAAATCCCGAGTACTTGGATCGAGCGCCGATATCATGAGCGCCGCATTAATCCCGCCAGGGTTGAGGGTTGGTCTTCACCCTAGCTTTTAAGACGCTAGCGGCAGCAACGACGGTGAATTGAACGGTAAGCCGTTTAGTGCATGGTAAGTCTTTACAGCCAGCACCCATTATTGTACAGTTATAGCTTTCACTTCATAAAGCGTGATTCGGGGGCACACAGAAAAAAGCGATCAATATTCCTGATTCTCTTTTGCTTTAATAATAGTGGAATGCTAAACAATGAAGGTAGAGTTCGAGAGGGCGGAGCCGTTAACGGGGAGGTGGTTTATATACCTTTTTCGCGCCATCATGATGGAGACTGTCGTCCTGCCGGATAGATAATACATCTTCGAGGAAAATGATATTTTCCCCTTTGCTCAGACAGCGCCAAATCTATCTTCGCTTCACTGATAGTGAATGGCTGATCGAATGCATGCTTCAGTATGAGTCAAAGTAACGCAGGGAAATCTTGTGTGAGCGCCCTAAGTATATTCTCTCAGAAACTCTACGAGTAGCAGTGAATCTGGGATTGCTTTTGTTATTTCATTCATCGCAGCGGCAGTGAGGAGGTGGTACTGGTAATGACTACAGAGTGTTGATGTATTTGATATGGTCAGTACGGGCAAAAATGTGTGCCCCGTTTGCCGAAAGTCACCGCGCTACAGGTGTTTGCTTCTTAACCGTATATAGGAGCTTTTACGGCAGCCCTAAAGACCGATAGGAGTCAGAACGTGAGGACACAAGGCTTACTTTATTTTACGCTCATTCAAAGCTTAAGGGCTGGCTTAAGTGCTTCGCTATCCGTCTAAGAAACAAAGCACCGTTCCCGGTTACCTTTGATAAAGAAGGGACCTTTCACGGAGGTTTTTTGCACAGTGTATGGTAGGCAAATATGCTTTTTGGCTTGGTATCCACCAGGAGATTTTGTAAAATGTATGTCACACTCGCTTCTTCATTCCTACCTACTGATATTGATTTATCTTGCCCAAGATCTTTGCGCTCAACCATAATCTAAAGAGGTATGGGGTGCCCTTTATCTGAATATCTACGTTTAACTTAAGCGGCATGCTTGAGAGCGGACGCGTCTAAAGAGTCGACTGAAAGACCGACGATTTACATTTTAAACCAGATCAACAATGCCGAATCTATAAACAACCGCTAAAACTCATGTCAAATAAGGACGTCGCGTGTGATGTAAAACATGAAGAAAGAAAGGAGGATGCAGGGACGGTGCAAAAGCTGCCATTCTCATGTGCAGTTGTGCGCGGGAAGCGAAGCGTGCGGCTTCGACATCCCAAGCAACACAGGTAATTGGCCCAATAATAGAATAGGATGCATTCACATTGGTCCTTTGTAGGGCCATACTTTGGAAGTTACCTGTGCTGCTTGGGAAGCATGCCCTACTGCACTGATATAAATTAGCATAAGTTGCTGAACGCTCAAAGGGTATATACGCTTTTAAAGTAACAAGGTGGGTACAAGATCCGCTACTTAAAGAATTACGATTATCGGTGTTGTGGTGTGTTTCTTTATAACACAATGGTCGCTAAAACATATGATAGCCATTATAGCGTTACTGATAATGACTGCTAGTTTTTTAATGACCGCGGAACCTCATTCGGAATTATGAATTTTGACAACTGGCCTGTATGTGGTTGCTCGGCGTGTCTTGAAGGCTCTAACTGTGATAAATAAACAGGCGTGGTCCAGGCTTCCTCTGGTAGCCGGGAAGTTCTCAAGCAGAGTAATAACCGACAGACTAACTGTAAGGCTGCTCTGGTGTGCTCCTTCTGAAACAAAAAAAATGGCATCCGTTTACCTGGTTAAAAAAATGCGAATTAGGTTCCCCAGGACGCTCGCTCTACTTTAACTTTTTATGAGTTTGAAAATTGGAGTTGGAACCAAATGTTCTTGCTGTCATTCCTCGGCTTGTCTCTTTTTAGAAGCCGCCGGAGGACCTCATTTGTTTGGCTTCGATTCATCGTTGCTTCTGCAATCTCTGAAGCCACTTGTACAGACCTCTCTACTGAGCGTTCCTCCATAGACTTCATCCTAAGCCTCGCTATTGATCTCCTTCGCGTTGCATACTTTCTATCAGTTTCCGCATCCCGTCTAGTATCGTAATACTGCTGTCTTCGTTGCTTTGCTTCGGCTTGCTGCTTCGCTGTATCCACTGGATCGATTAGCTCACGTTGACATTCTCCTCTCCTGCGTTGCTGCTCAGCTTGCCGTGCACATCTTTCTGCTTTGGAATCTGTCGAAGGGCACTGTTCATCTATGATTTACCGTTCGCTGCCCTGCACGTTCCTCCGGCGGCTTCGTCTTTCGGCTCTTTTTCGCATGTGCATGCAACCATGCTTTCCGCTTTTCAAGCCCTCTCTCCACTCAGCTGCAGCTGAAGCGATGCTCCTCTGAGCTTCCAAATTTGCTCCGAGCTTACCAGATACACTTCCAGCTTCACCAGGACATAACGCGTTTTCCACAGTGACCCATGTATGCTAGCGCACTAAAAGTCCCGAACCGCTTTTCTGACGATCTTGAATGTGATCGAACGCGTATGTCCGGTATGTTTCAGAGGACGTCCCTTAAGAGGCATAGATTTCTAACAAAGACGTAATTACCAACAACGTATACCTGAGTGTCGTCATTTCTGTCCATACAAAACTATACACATTCGAATTTTTTACATAAAAAATTGTCCATGTGTGTGCGCCTTATTTGCGACTGGAGCGACCACCGCCTGTCTGTCATGCAACCTGTCCCTAGCAAACAAGACTTCAGCTCTAGCGGTCCTAGCTGATGGTTTGGTTTGTGGTTTATGGGGGTTTAACGTTTCAAAGCGAATCAGGCTATGAGAGACGCCGTAGTGAAGGGCTCCGGAAATTTCGACCACCTGGGGTTCTCTAACGTGCACTTACATCGCACAGTACACAGGCCTCTGGAATTTCGCCTTCATCGAAATCGGACCGCCGCGGCCGGGATCGAACCCGCGTCTTTCGGGTCAGCAGCCGAGCACCGTAACCACTCAGCCACCGCGGCGGCTGGTTCTGGCTGAGAGCTGAAGCTGTTGCGATTAGGACTACACACTAAGGTTCTTGGTTTTCGCGCTTGTTTTCTTCTGGACCGAAGTCTCTGCGTATGCATAGAAAAGCTGGAGTCGTGAGATCATGTTTTTTGAAGGGCACTAGCGACAGCAAATGGGGTATAGTGTAGGTCCATGCTTTTCGTTATGCAAGCTTTTGAGCGATCAAGAGGCCAAATCAGACATGCCGCTTCTCCCCGCTTGCGAAGTGCATCGCTCTTACGCGTTCTTCCTTTATAAATTGGGCTTGATGAAAACCTGCTGCTGACAAAATCGCACTGAAAGGGTAAGTTACATATTGCTTTTGAAAGCTTACTAACGAAGCGATGAAGGGATGGCTAAATATCAAAATTTTACAAGTGCCGTGCTGAGCGTGTTCATGTTTGTTTACAAATAACTTGAAGGCAACTACACTGCTCGTACATGGAAGCGCACCGCTACGCTGTACCAAATGTTTCAGGAAATATTTTGAAAAAGTTTCAAAATCGGCTTTTGGGAGTAAAAATATAGATTTAACAGCAGAGGATTACCTGTGTTGGCAGACACCGAAAAGCCGGTGATTTGCCGTGGGTAGTAAGCTGGTTAACTAATCTCTGATAACTAACTTTTAACTTTCAGATTTCGAGAACTGGTTGCAATTAGCGATTTGTAGCTGCTCGTTAGTAATGGCAATGCCAGTTTTCAGAATTTGGAAAACGCAATTTCCCTCACCGCTGTGGCGCGACAAACCTTGGCAGCATCGTGCGGAAATAGATGCGCTTTCGATAGCATGATTGGAAAGCAACCCCTCCGGTGCAAGTGACTATTCGAAAAAGCCAAATTTGTAGAGCCACAGCATAAAGGAAAACTGCGTTTTAGAAATTCTAAAAACCGATATGACTGTTACGACGACCTGCTACAAATCTCTAATTGCAACTAGGCTTCTAAGTATATTGGTTAAAAAAGTTAATTATTAAAAATCAGTAAACCAGCTTACTACATAAGACGATTCACCAGTTTCCTGGTGTCTGCCACCACTGGTAATACTATGCCACAAAAGCCATATTTTTACCTCAAAATGTCTTTTCTTGAAATTTTGTTAGTGTTTGCTGGAACATCAGTTATAATAGGATTCTGTTCCGCCAGTAGGAACCCATTCGACGCGGACTGAAACGGAGGCAGCGGATTTATTTATTTAAAAGAATTCATTTTGATCTTGTACGCATACGGAAAGCCTCCTTCCGTAACAACGTTTACAGATTACTTCGTAGTCTGGCATCGTCATTTTCACCTTAGTTTCATAGCGCAAAACGAAGGGGCAAGACACAAGCGCTAAATTTGCAGTAAAGCTTTATTGGCGCTCACATGGTTTTTAAAGGTACAAACTAAGTGCCAGGGCGAACCATATCAAGGGTTATAAGGATAAAAGTATGAAAACTGGTTTCTCAAAATTAACAACAAAACTTAACCATTCGTAACCCAAAGAAAACCTAGAAACCATTATGCACGTTTCACAAGTCCGCACGGTGTCCTGCATCCAAGAAGGCAATGTCTTTGCTTCATAGTAATAAAGCGGGGACTCCTTGGACAGTTTTCAGCCCAGCCTTTTCTTTTGCAAAGGCTTTACTCATCTCTTTTGTTCGTTTATCTCCATTTTTCTCTATCACCAGGTATTCCTCGAAGCAAGTATTGCAGTTACAAAAACGGCAGTGATGTGTCAGATGTCTAGACCCCGTAGTCTAACGTTCCTGTTTTGTTCTGTTAAGCGTTCATTTAAGCGACTGCCCGTTCGGTAAATGTACGACTTGCCGAAATATTGTCAAATAGCTGGCCAAGCAGGCCGTTTTGTAAATGAACGCTTATACGAACACACCTGCGGAAGGAACCCGCGGCGCCGCAAACAGATCAGCTTCGCTGGCCACTCCGAGAGAGTGGTAGGCTATCGCGGCAACAATCATGCCTCGTGTTAAACTGCAACACATTCTCGCACTCTGCATTGCACATCGTCGCCTTCTTCAAGTAACACTGCTATCGACCTAATATACACATTCTCGTGCGCTTTGCATTGCACATCGTCGTATTCATCAAATAATACTACTATCGGACTAATATCGTCCCCAGACGTGCCGACAAGCCAGAAAAGCCAAACAATGGGACTACAGAGACAGAGCCATAGGCTATCGCCGCATCCGATCACGCCTCGTCTTCAATCGCAACATACTCTCACGCAGTGCATTGCACATTGTCATCTATTAATACTGCTTTAGAATTAATATATACATAATTCGCGCGCTGTGCTCTGCACACCGCCGTCTTCATCAACTAATAATACCATCGAACTAATATGGTCGTCAGACGTGCCGATGACCCAACAAAGCAAACCCATGAGCCTACAGCGCTGGAGACATCTACCCTGCTGCGCTCAAATTTCGCATGTCAGAGTATGGTAATCATCCTTCGAAATTTCTTTGCTTTCATTTGCTTGGAATTAGTTTATTTTCGTTTTTGATTTCGCGCTGTCTGTTTCACACTGTCAGCCATATAACCCTTCATGCAGTTCCCTCTCCACTTGGTTTGTACCTTTATAAACCTTGTCAGCTCCAATAAGGCGTTTAGTGGCAGTTTAGCGCTTGTGCCTTGTCCCTTCGTTTTTCGATATGAAGCCTTATGTTCTTTACCCACTAGCACGAAAGATCAACCTTCTAGATCGTCATCTTTTATAGATGGAGGGCAACATAGATAACGGAAGTTGTCCGGGCGTGCTTGTCACTCCAATCCTTTTAAACAGCTACACTGAAGGCGACTTCAGGGAAGCTGCTGTACTTCGATAGTGATCTGCCATGGAAATCTAATATTGCTGACATCTGTAAAAAACGTTGGCACCGTAACTTATTTTTGATATAATCTCTGGCACTTTATGTCATTATCTGTTCGTAGGATTTATGTACACGCTTTATGCTACAGCGTTCTGCGATATAACGTTACAGTGCACTGACATTGCGCGCTTCGTTGGCAAGAAAGAGTTAAGGGAATTTTAAAATGTTTGTTTCAAAATATTTTGTGGTACTTAGGCCTTACAAAAGATGCTCCTATATTAAAGATTTTGAGATTGCCGAATTTTGCAGCTATGCTGAGAGCCCACAGGTTTCTGAAAACCTCTGGAAAGATAACTATATGTGTCTTTATATTCGCAATAGCGACCTTCACCCCAAAGACCAGTATCGTATACCACGGCGTCCTACAAAATATAGACAAGAATTCGCAGTTACTATGTCCCAGCACATTTAACCAACTTCCGCTAATCATATATTCTTCCACTATCAGATATAAGGTTAAGAAGGCCTTGAGGTGCTCAGTGTTTTGAACAATAATATATATAAGTGTGAGTAACTTCTTTTTGCACCCTACATATGCTTTGCGGGCTGCCTGCCAGGCGTTGCCAGCCAAGCCCACTGAAACTTTGGCAAGTCTGTTTTACTAAATTTATGTGACCTGTTTCGTGCAATATAATTATATTATTTTAAACCTTATAACCTTGTGTTTGAAACAGACTTTTTTATGAAGGTTTCATTATCTTGCCTTTTCGTTTATATTTATATCGCCGCTAGTAAAATAACCTAGTTTCCTTTCTTTTCTCTTACTTCAGCTGCGAACTTCAGAAACACCGCAGGTTGCTATCTTTCAATGTAATAACTTTTATAGAAACGAAGGCAACTCCTTCCGCGCTGGTGTGGACGTTTATCGTCATTCGCAGGTAACCATATCTTTCTAGAAACTTGCGTCTCGTGTGTGCCCTATTCGCTTCCCTATCAGTTCACGCATGTCTCCGGCTCGCGAGACTGCTTCTTACTGGAAGTTCGTGAATGTTTTGCCATCCTCTTGACAACTTTAGTTTGCAAGTCTGAAAGTGCGTAGAGTACATATAAAAACTCTGGTTGTAAACGTCAACTGCTTCTGTCCAGCAGCACAGTGCCTCCTTTGCGAACAAATTCCCTTCACAAGTAGGTGAAGTGTTTCGATGTCTAACAGTATTTTGATAGTGTGTTCTATTATTATCTTATTTGGCTCTTGTACACTGCTGGGATTCAGTGCGATGTGTGCATAGCAGATCAATATCCTGCTATTAGAATTTTCTCTTGTTGCTTCTCTTCCGATTTCCAGGAATATTCTTTGTCGCCTTGATGACAGCAGGCTGTATGGCCCGGTCGAATTATACTAAGATGATAGTCGTCTTAATATGGATCGAAACACTTGCAGCAGCTACATGTAATATGTTTTAAATGTTGCGTGTTTAAACACAGTTTTCAAACTTTCAGTGGGAAATATGATTGGTGCAGCAAATAAGGCTGAATAATCAGAGAATTTTTATATACCGTTTTGAAAACGATCGTTAAAATTTTCGTGTTGTTTTCCCAAAATGCTATATGGATTTTCCTCATCATGAACATCTTCATTATTTTCAAAAACTGCGTATTCGCTGAATAGGAAGTGAAAATACGTATTCCCTGGAAGTAAAGCGGAAAAGGCATCATGTTTAGAATCACAAAGGTCGTTTTAAAACGACTCAGATCGCCAGAGCATGTAAAAACTCCAAAAAAAGAACGCGAAGTAGTAAAATCAACTCTTCAAAAATAAATGGTGTGTCGCGAAAAATATCCTGAAGATGCAGGTTGGTAATTGAGTCACCTAAGCGGAGGGCTGCGATTTTCAGTTCTGACTACCGGAGTTTCTTTAACTTGCACTGACATTGCACAGCACACTGTAATTTTTGGCCTTTGCCTCATATTCGCCCTGCACAGCAGAGACTCGATCCTGCTACGTACTCTCTGCCAAACCACGGAACGCCAAACACTCTAAGCAACTGTGGCGGTATTGCGCACGAAAATAGAGCTGGCGAACGTTTACATTTATTCCATGAAAAGAAAAAGAAAACTTTCGGAATCGAAGAGGAAGAAAAGAGAAATAGCATTAAACGTTACAGTCTTTACGCGTGGCAGAAGGTGAAAGAGATTTTGAGATGAAACAGAGTGGCCGCGCAGCTATTTGAGATCAGAACGCAAAGAATCCGGTTCTCGTCGGTAATCTCGTCCCTAACGTCGTCTCCAGAATAGTAGCCACCTTTAAGGGAAGGCGAGATTAAGATGGAAGCAGACACGAGCCGTTCCTGGAGCTAGAGAGAGTTGCGTCCACTCAGCGGGACTATCCAGCCCTAGAGGTGTAGCTAACAGGGAGGGGTATACAAATAAAAAGCAAATGCCGAGAGAAAGCAGGCGGCAGTTCTGGGGCTGCCTGTTGCAGCATGTGTATCCCCACTGTTCTGTGGCTCTCGCAGCAAGTAAGCACACATTGAGCCAGCCGAACCATTCTGTCATCTCTGGGGATCATTGTTTCTGTGTGCACGCGTGGGCCTAATTACTTACACGAATGAGTTCTCATTTGTGTCGTTTCCTGACGGTCCTTGTAACGCCAACGAAGAATGTGCCTCGGACTTAGTCTGCGGTGCTCAGAGTGCTATTTCTTGAGGAATGCGGAGTCTCCGAAAGGAGAAATGCATTAGGACAACAGGGCGTTAGACGGCGGTGACCAGATGGCTTCGGGATGCTCAATCATCTGTGAAAATAGCAAACGTCTATTTTGTTGAAGAAGAAGGCGCTATCAGGCAATGTGTGCACATTATCAGAACTGGCCGGCATGATAACCTGTTCAAAGTTCTAAGAATTAGTGTCCAGTGTGTTCTTTTTACCCAAAAACTTTACCCAAACCGGCCAGTATTACGTCAAGGGAGATGTTAGTCATTGCACGAGAGCTTGTGCTTCAGCTTTCGATATAGTGTTCGTTCCGTAATGTTAACCTTTAGACGCAGCATTGTGAAGCAGTGTTTCGAAGACAAGAATTCATATTGGCAATTCACACACGTACTTTATAAATTAGCCGTGAAAAAAAAATTACGAGCATCTACAATGATTAAGCATGATTTTCTCCATGTTTGTTCTTAAAACATTGACATTTCTTATACACACTGCTAACGTCCTATGAAGCAGCTGAGATGATCTTTGCAGTTCGAATTTCTTCTTGCTATCTGAAGACGGCTATATACGTTCCTATATTTTCTTCGCAATTTGTAGGCTGCAAATTACAGAGAATTTGACTATGGACGAAAAACACAGCGTTAACAGGGACGAAGGAAGAAGATTGAGAAGTAGGCAGCACAAGCACTTGTGTTCTGCTTAGTGCTTATTCTTCTTCCTTGGAGAAGCCGTGGGAAACAGGAAAACATTACTCGACGAATAGGCTTTACATATCAGCTACTGATACACACGTCTCAGGACGACCTGCGCGCGGTTTCGTTCCGTGATCACGCGACCACGCTGTCCTGCAAGTGCGTTGCGCTGCCATTGTCTTTATGTGGGGGGGGGGGGGCACGCTAGGGGGAAATCAGAGAGGGAGGGGGAAGCGTGATCGAGCCCCGCATGCACCACACCTCTTCTGGCTTCGTGCAATCTTTCCCGTCATCAGGTCGGGCGCCTGCTAGTGACAACGCCCCAAACGCTTCTAACCGCCTCTCAGAAGCCAGACGTAGCTGGTAGGTGGGGGCCCGAAGACGTGCGGCGATACAACATTAGCAGCATGCGCTTGATACACGGCCCGCGAACGCGCTGCCCGATAAGTTCGGAAAATCGGTGCCCACAGGCTTGATCGAGAGAAGAGGAGAGTGTTTATACCACCCGGGATAATGCGGGAGAATAAGATAGGAATATCGCGTGTCCTTAAATTTTCACACTGGGAAACCGACCTCGGTGGCTGCGTTTCGATGCAGGCGTAATGCTAAGGCACCCGTGTGCCTTGCGATATCAGTGCACGTTAATGATCACCAGGTGGTCCAAATTATTCCGGAGCTCTCCACTACGGCACCTCTTTCTTCCTTTCCTCTTTCACTGCCTCCTTTATCCCTCGCCCTACAGCGCAGTTCAGGTGTTCGCCGATATGTGAAACAGATATCGTGCCATTTTGCTTTCCCTAAAAAAACAATTTTCACTTTCCCACGACAGTGTTTGTAATAAAGAACGTTTGCGTCAAACTCACTGGTGATTTAATTTTTTTTTTGCGTGAAAAGAATACGTCTACTTAGGGCAGGTAGTGACAGCTGATCCGGATTATGAGGGGGAAATAACTAGAAGGATAAGAACGGGGTGGAGCGCATATGGCAAGTTCTTTCAGATCCTCGCATATGGCAGGTCGCATATGGCGCATATGGCAGATTCTTTCAATATCCCTCAAGAGAAAAGTGTACAACAGCTGTATCTTACCGGTACTCACCTGCGGGGCAGAAACGTGGAGGCTAACGAATAGGGTTCAACTGAAGTTAAGGACAACGCAGCGAGCCATGGAAAGAAAAATGATTGGTGTAACGTTAAGATACCGGAAGCGGGCAGAGTGGGTGAGGGAACAAACACGGGTTAATGACATCCTAGTCGAAATCAAGAGGAAGAAATGGGCATGGGCAGGGCATGAGATGCGAAGGCAAGATAACCGCTGGTCATTAAGGGTAACGGAGTGGATTCCAAGAGAAAGTAAGCGTAGCAGGGGGCGGTAGAAGGTTAGGTGGGCGGATGAGATTAAGAAGTTCGCAGGCATAGGGTGGGCGCAGCTGGCAAAAAACCTGGTTAATTGCAGAGAGATGGGAGAGGCCTTTGCCCTGCTGTGATTGTAGTACGGCTGATCATGATGATGACCAATAATGAGTCATAGCCTTTAAATAAGTATATAATAAATACTTTAGTGGCGATGATTTTTCAGTCACCATGCAGTATTTCAAAAAGGAAATTTTCAAGAAAATGTGAATTCTGAAGGAGAATAGAAATTATTTTTTATGTAATATTAGAACTATGGCAAGTAAACTGTTTATATGTTCTTGTAACATTGAGACGTTCTTGTTTCATAACGCAACTTCATCGCCCCATAAAAAAATTGACGGCTCTGAAAAACCACATTGTACGACAAACAATGTGAAATCATAAGAGCTGAGATAGGGTGATTTTTGTGTGCTCGCATCTTTTTTGTTAGTTTGGCTTCTGTAGGAATCGATTTCTACCACACATTTAATGCATACATGCTGCCTTATTTGTTTAGTTCGGTGACTGAATATTTATAACAAGGCAGTTCTGGTGAAAACGACGGTACATTTTTTCCACAAGGTTCGTCTCATTAAGCGCAATTTCTTTTTTTTCTCTTACCATGCAATTCTAATGCGGACGCAGTAGCTATAAGTGAAATTTCCATTGGCAGTGTAGCCTTTTCATTCTTTTTATTTCAATAAACCACAATAGTGCCAGCACTGAATACAGGAATTTTGTATCCGATTCCACGAAGAGCATTTTTGGCATTGTAGTGTATATAGCATATATTAAATGCAATCATCGAAGGCATAAAAACGCAGCGTTAGAAGAATTGCAAAATGCTCATATAATAATATTCAGGTAGCATTTTGAGAAATAAAATGGGAGTTAGCACGAGTGAATCGAACCACTTCAGGAGGGAGACGGGCAAAGCGTTGACTGACAACTCACGTCTATTTCGGACGTGGGGAGATGAACACAACACAGAAACTACAAAAAATCCCAGAAACAAACAGAGGGAGAATGAGGTAAAGATAGGATAAAACCCTAACACAAACGGCCCATTCCAAAACCTAATAAAGACAAGAAAACGGGTGCAAGCGGCGTTACAGTTGCGACACAGCTTTTCTAGGATAGCCTCGGGAGAGTCATACAGTGTGCGTGTGGTTGATTAGCACTGAATGTCACAGGGGAGCAATCGAGGCGTTTGCGGCTGCCTTGGCAAGCAGCTTCCGTGCTGGCAGGTTTGCTTTCTGATTGTGTTAGTCCGTTCACTATGTACTCTGCTTGGCCTGAGCCTGGCCCTTATCACGCTTGCTTTGGCACGGCAGTGTTCTTGGTTCATTAGAGTGGTTCATATACGAACACAGAAGAGCTGCGGTGACAGCTGCCTACTTGCATAGATTCTTTCCTGACTGAATGAGCACGTGCGCCGAGTACCATTCAGTGGGAGTTGTAGCGTCTCTTAAATGCACCTTGGGAACATTTCTTAACACTTGGCATGAAAGTAATTTGTACCGGATACAATGGGCTGCGGAGGGACAAATTAGAAATCTGTTAAATTTAGAGATCTTTAAAACTTGAGTCTTTAAATTGCAGGTGATTTTAAAAAAATGAATTTCAGCGAACCGCCTTATATTGAGCTCAACGACATGTACAGAATGGCGTTGAATGGGGTGGGAACCAATAATGTATTAAACCACTGGGGTCAGTGCGGCAAAATGCAGTGAAGTTGATATAAAGATAAGCGATCTGAGAGTATTTGATTCGCGAGCCATGCGGCAGCGGCAACGAAAAATGCGCAGTGAGCGATAGAGATTCTCTTAGTCAAGAAGCAATACCAATTACCAGCGGTGACTAAGAGAGAGCTTTTTACAGCAATGAACGTAGTTAGGGCGATAGTGATGATGCTAATAGTTTATGTAGTCGGGGGCTGACAGTGAAACCTATCACAAGCCGGAGGTTCATCACAAAGCATGCAACAGGTTGACACATTTCGTGCATCAATATTTTGTGATGAAACCTATAAATCAGCCAGTTTTTGCATTCTTCTGTCCCCTGGTCCGGTGGACAGCCGGCTAGCACGAACTTTTCTCAGAAGACGCGGAACCTCGCGAATCGCCAGCTCTCTTTCCGCTCGTGAACGAAACACGAAAACTGGTGCCGAATAAATGGGCGACAACATAGCAGCGAGGTACGTTCTCTGTACCGCTGTGCATGGATGCTCATTCGAACGCAGAAAGGCCTGGATTTTGGCCGCGGCATATAAAGAGCACACACATTACGCACACAATACCTACTGTCAGTGCCTATGCAGGCAAGAATGCAGGCTGACAAATTTACTATATTCCTTACCGTTGTTCCTTTGTTGAGTAAGCGACGACTAACTGAAATGAGGAAGGGTAAATATACACAGGGAGGAAATATAAGCGGATGATAGGCAGCCAACGGTCGCTAAGTGTACATAGCATAACTAAAGACAGGGACAACGGAGCACCGTTGGATAATATTTGGAGCACGAGATGACATTGAGGAATTTGTTGGGACATGATAGCAATGGAATGAGGGAATAAGGCTTATTCAGCGTTAGTGGAAGAAGCGTTGGACACCAAATAAATATGATCAGAACAAATGCCAAAATAGGACTAAGAACTTCACTATAAAACAAAAACCGCAATTTAGGTGTCCTAAGTATCATTTAGAGTGAAGGCTCACTTGGATCGCACGGCTGCCAATTAACACACAAAAGCGCTCTCTTCAGCACTGGCATGACGAGGGATGTCCATGTTGATACTCTTATTTTTTGCGAAAGCATTATTTGGCACATCGGCAAGGAAGTCCGGCGTCGCTGACCGTAAAAGCCGCATTAAAAATCCTAGATGACGTCACTGTGGTATCAAAGAAAAATATAATTTCTTCTGAAGGTGCCGGGAATTGGACTCAAGACTTTCGGATTGCGAGGCAAGCACGCAACCTGTAGGCGACAAAACTGCGTTGCTTTTTGGCGAAAAAAGCTGAAAGACTGTATGCTAACGCCCAGGTGTGCCATTTGAATGGAAGGAAAGTAAAAAACAAAAAAATAAAGCACCATGCCTTTGCATTCAAAGCAGGTAAGTAGGCTTAAGTGTCCTCCGTAATTTTTTTTTTATTCAGCTCATGGACAATTTTGATATCTCGAGTTGGGCTTGAAAGACCTTTGGCTAGGTTTATCCCTGGTAATCTGTGATGAACAATAGTGACTATAAAAATATCTCAAAGCACAACTATGAGCTAGGGTAGACATCACCCTGAGAAAGACCGCCCTGTAGGCGTTTCCACCAGCATGTGTCTAAATCGGCGTCTAAATCAGAATACAGTTCTCTGCCAGTACTGTAACATTTAGTGCTAGTACTGGAAAATTTATAAAGGCCAGGAATGAAGATGGTGACTCCCACTCATAATCGCCACATCACCCTCCACTGGAATGCAGCGCACTGGGGTCACCAGGGCAACAAGGCTGCCCACGAGCAAGTCCGAGTTCTCGTCAACCGGGCTGTGGACCGCCTGCCCTTGTTCCGAAGTGTGAGGGAACGGGTTGCGCCGTAGTTCGATGGTCCGGTGGGGGATTTTCTCACCTATAACTGAATTGCAATGCTTTATAAAAATGCAGCTTTGACACGAGTATTAAAATAAATTCTAACAGACGCATGAATGCGTACGCAAGAGCGATGCTGTAATAGCGAAGCATGTAATGTCGTTGCGTACCTTGACACCAAAAAAAAAGAGTCCAATGGACTTCTTGTTTGAAGCGAAAGTTTATTTTTTTTTTTTGGAGCAGAAGCTAAAACACACGTTTCTCTCTTCTTTTAAAGCGGTCGGTTTTGTGAGGTGCTTTATTCAATGAATATATCATCGGTCTAAGATAATGTGGCACATTGGGTAAGGTATTATAAATGGGGACCGGAGGGAGGGGATCGACAAGAATGAGGGCACGAGTGGAGGCCGGTTTAATCTTCGCTGTCACGTCTTGAACAAGAGGTCCTAATGTGTGTTAATAAATGGCGCATATCAACAAAGAGAACGTTATAATTCTCTTGGTATCAGTTTTGTGAGCTCTTATTATCAGTGGTGTTTTCAGCCAAGCGCTTTGCGGAGGCATGGTCAGTAGGAATTGGCTTATATTTAAAACGATAATAATATAAAGCTTTCAATCCTGGTTCATTAATGGTTCTCCGCCATAAACTCTGTTTCTTACCGTTAGGGCGTTTCCAATCAGTACAGCGATGAACTTCGATAATTTTCTGTAATGTTACGAGAACGTTGAAATATGATCATAGGGAAAAATTAATCGAAAAACCTCACGAAAGAAGACATGGCCATGGTGAATGCGTTTCAGGATGCTCGAATACTTTTAGCAATAAAAGTCGTAAGTTCGCCGCACGCAAAGGCAGCCAAACATGGGGCAGAAGAAAGGACAAGCAGGCATTTTTGCTACGGAACTCTGAAAATGTGTTCAAGATTGGACACTGTGCAGCATAAGAGAAAGGAAGTGCGCAATATAAGTAACTGCGGCTATAAACTTACCGCTGGCGTCTCTCAATCAACAAAATCACCGTACAGAAACAAAAGACAAAGGAACCGATAATTAAGAAATACTTGTATCTGAACCAAAAAAAAAGAGTGAAGACAAGGGCTCACCTTACTTAGCACAGATACAGAGCTTAAGGCTGTCGGAAGTGCTTCCCTGCGTGGTCAAGAAACAAACCACCTATTCTCGGTTAATATTGGCAAAGACGGTGCGTCCTAAAGATTCGCTCGCTTAGAACGCAGCATCCGTAACTGTGGTAAGCTGCTGAGAAATGCAACGGCTGCAGCCAAAAGCATGATCGTTTGAAACAGGGATCAGCTTATAGCTTGCTGCACTTTCTCTCCGACTCTACTGCTATCTTTTCGAGCAAAACACTTGCTTCTTATTGTCGGGTGTTCTGGACATTCTTCGCAGATGAAGAGCCCTTGGTTTATTCCTTCCATACCTCGTTCAAGCACGGAAGAACAAGAAAGACCGGACACTTAGTCGCGTTTAAATTGAAATATAAACCTTCTGTTCCTCGGCTCGGTCGAGAAACTAGCAGATATCACAAGACCCAGCTGGATATTGCCAGGTGGCGATAAAGCAAAAAAGACGTTGGCGCTGCTGGCGCGCGGATTGAAGGAAGTTGTAGTTCGCCGTTTCTCCCACTGAAGGGAGTGCTGCCGAACCCTCTCTTGCCGGGTCCCTGTCTTGTCACCAACACCGTGACAATATGAAAAGCGTGCGTGCAGGTTATTGCTTACTTCGGCATTGAACAGGCGTTTGTGCGCAACAATCTAATGTTTTTATTATTATGAAGTGAGATAAAAACAAGCCGTTCAAATATTTAATTACCTTAAACCGATACGTCCCCAGAGAAGCAAAATGAATTCTCATTGTAGCTCTCATCAGCTGCTGTGTTGTACTTGGGAGATTTCCGTGTTTTGTTTACGGTTCATGGTTTATGGCGGTTTAACGTCGCAAAGCGACTCAGGCTCTCAGGATCGCCTAGTTAAGTGCTGCGGAAATTTCGACCACCCTGGGTTCATTGAGGTCCACTGACATCAAACAGTACACGGGCCTCTAGAATTTCGCCTCCATCGAAATTCGACCGCCGGTGCGGGGATCAACCCCTCGTCTCTCAGGTCAGTATACGAGTGCCATAACCACTCAGCCACCGCGGAGGCCCCTTCCATGTTTTCGGGGGGTGTTTGTAGATATAGAGTTTGACAAACAAACAGAGTGGGGCAAAGTAAAAGAATGAAAACTCAGAGCTCTTGCCTGCACCACTTTTTTAGAACAGGCTTGATCCAATTGTAATATACTAGAGGAGGCTCAAGGGCAATTGTGAGTTTGGGTACCCGATACTGGAAATAATAAAATAAAGGTAGACGGAGAGCTAGTGAAGCGAACCACAGACGAAGCAGGGGCCACGGTGAGACTCCTTTGATTTCCGCTGAGATGTAGTAGGGAGGGATGTGAAACGGGATATTGGATATAGAGATGAGGTTATAGGAATTAGGGAGGAATGGGGACAGCGGAAATTTTCTGTATTTCTGATCCCTTTGAGCTCCTTTGCAGGCCTGCGTAGAGCGCGAGCACTCAAATTTGGACCGATAGTGTGGCTCTCGGCCTCCAGGCGTACTTCCGTACCAATAGAGAACGTTTGCCGGGGTCTGCGACTGTCCAAAAGAGGATAACCTAACAGAGCTCGACTGAGATCCTCTCCCCGAAACCAGGTTTCGCCACCCCGACCTTCGAACAGTATTAAGATGACGGAGTTTTCGCCCGCCCGTTCGATGCTACGGCTCTTGCTCCAAGGTAATCGATCGCAGTGGGAACCCTTTCACGGTTTTCGAATGGTGTTGTGCCATCGGCGTTCGCCCCCTGACATATACAGTATGAAAGTCAGTATTCCGCGCTGAATTGTTTCGTTCTTCGAATTTAAGCTCCGAGTTCAAGGCACTGCTGCTTTGAGAAGAATTCGGACTGCGAACAATGCCTAAAGCAAGCATTAGCCTCCCGGGTCTACGGTGGTGTCAATGCGCGTTTATTTGTCCATTTCTACAAATATTTTTTGTTCAGCGAAGTTACCTGCTTGGAGTGGTCTACCCCTCAAATATTTACACTGCGCGGTAGGATAACCCAGATACGGGCTTCCAATAAGGACTCGCGCATTTTCCGTTGTGAATTTAGAGATTTCCAAGGATATGATATTGGGCTCTCAGACTTTATTCCGGTAAACAGACGCGTCTAGGCGGGCTGCAGAAAACATATTGCGGGAAGCGCATTTGAAGAAATGCCTTTCATGGTTTTTGGGGCCGATATTCTTCGCGAGCACTTCCGACTCAATCTCTATGCTTACATTTGCTTATTTATTTCTTTCAGGCTTTCATATAGTCGGCGGAATTGGAGGACCGAAGGTAAATATCGTGTCGGCACCGCATATAGAGCGGAGTCGAAGCGAGAAAGCCGAATGGGGCACCGGAATGCCGCTTTGTCCCCATATGAAAATGCTTTCAGGAGCATCCTGGTATTTTTTTCAATGGTACCGCGCAAACTGGTTGTCATACTTTACTGGTAAATACCAGTCCCAGAAAAAAACAACGCTGCACAGCAGCAATTTCTTTGAGATGACAGGGACAGCCATTCCCAGCACAGATTTAGGGGGGATCCGTAGTGAAGCTGCGCTAAAGCGAAGTCGTCGAAGGAAAAATACATTATTATTATTTATAATTATTTACAAAATACTGCGGACACAGAGTCCAAATAGGGTGGGTGAACAAGTCAATCAAACTACAAAGGAAACGCAACACTTCAAAAAAAAAAAGAACACAATATAGCAATAATTTGTTAAAACTCATGGAACAATGGTTTACATAGCTTATTCTAATCTGTTATTGTGCGTGGAAAAAACGAAAACTCGTGTCTCTTGTAGCGAATATAGGGGCTAGAGACCTGGGATGGTGTTGACGAGTTTGAGTGGTTGGTGCCGGCGTTAAGAATGATGAGGGATCTAAACCAAGTTTGTTTTGTAATAAGAGAGAAATAAATTCTAACCTAAGCTTTCTTCTACTATGTTCAAGTGGTTCAATTTTACGAACCTCCATTAAAGTAGTTGGGGAGTCAGTCCTTGCATATTTATTAAAAAAAACCTGACAGCTCTTCCCTGTATGCTTTTCAGATTTTTTACGTTAGATTTAGTATACGGGTCCCACACTATGCAAGCATAGTCGAGTTTAGGTCTAATTATTGAAGAATAACAAAGTAGCTTAATGTTAGAAGGGGAATTCTTTAGTTTATGTCTTAAGCAGCACTATTTTCGAAACGCAGAAGGGCAGATATTGTTTATATTCTAGTTCCGCGATAGATTGCTACTTATGGTTACCCCTAGGTATTTGTAGTTGGATACTTGTTGAAGAGAAAAAGAGCCTACTTTATATGTGTAGCAATGTCGTATAGTTTTAAGGTTATAGGCATGTAAACACTTTTATCAGCATTCCGAATCATGCCCCATCGGTCGCACCAGTCGAAAACGTTGTTCAAAGCATTGTCCAGGTCACTCTGATCCTCCTTATTTGTAACTTCTCGGTAGAGAATGCAATCATCAGCGAACAATCGAATCTGCACTGGCGGGTTTACAACTTGAACAATATCATATACATACAAGAGTAAAAGCAGAGGGCCCAAAACACTTCCCTGAGGAACACCGGATGAAACTGGAAGAGAGCCCGAACGTTGTTCACCCACTTCAACAAACTGTTTACGGTCTTTTAGGTATGCAGTAATCCATGTTACAAAATATCAGGAATGCCAATTTCTTTCATTTTATAGATTAGTTTATCATGAGGAACTTTATCAAATGCCTTGCTAAAATAGAAAAAATACTGCATCGATTTGGCCTTTGTTATCTATGCAGGAAGCAAAGGAATTTATTACTGTAATTAGTTGTTACCGTCGAGAATCCTTTTCTGAACCCGTGCTGGAAGCCAGTTAGCACGAGATTTTTTTCTAAAAATTCGTTCCTAGAGTGTGCAACTCTATGTTCTAAAAGCCTACAGCACGGGGACGTCAATGTTATGGCACGGTAGTTCTGCAAAAGAAGACTGTCTCCTTTTTTAAAAACAGGAACAATTCGGGCTGTCCTCCAGTCATCAGGTATTTTACCTGTTGCCATTGAAACGCGAAAAATTATAAAAAGGAATTTAGCCAGAATTTCGGCATAGCGTCGCAGAAATACGTTTGGAATGTTGTCAGGACCACATGCCTTTTTGGTTTTTAGGTTCAGTAACATAGAAAACACACCAGGGTAAGAAATAAAATTCAGTTCGGCGGGATAATACACTCGGCTGCTGACGGTAAATGTGCTCGGGGCAGAAAATACACTTTGAAAATACCTATTAAAATGCTCAGCAATAGCCTTTGGTTCACATACCGCAGTGTTGTTCACTAAAATTTGTGTGAGTGCTTTCTTTTTTTTTCACTAATATAATTCCAAAACTTACTTGGCTCGGTTTTTATAAAGTTTTGAAGGGATGTGTTGAAGAGACAATTTTTTGAATCACGTAAGGCACGTGCCAGATATATTGCGTGTCATCCACGGGGTTACCTTTCTTTCATTTTTGTGCCTGCTTGGTACAATTGTTTTGATAGAATACAAACAGATCTTTTTAAATCTGTCCCAGAGTGCGCAGACGTCGGCATCATGGAAATCAACAAGGCAGGTTTCCAGATGTTCAATGACCGATGCGTCACTGGCACGCAAATAATCTTTAACGGTAACGCGGCGATGAGTGTTCCTTTTTTGCTTGCCGTACTAGGGGAAATGAAGCACTAACCAAGTGATGGTCAGACAGGCCTTGTTCCACAGAAACAGTAAAATTTGTCGCGAGGGACGAACTGCAAATCTAAGAACGAATTCGTGGAACCGACTTTACGGGTTGGTTCTGGAACTATTTGCGCCAGGTTGTGGGTAAGCATTATTTTAAACAATACGTTGGCCTGCTTTGTGCAGATGTTATCCAGCTGTGATAGATGTTAGAATGAATTTGTGTATGAAACTCACAGAACATGCGCGATTTCTCATTCTATACATTGAATACTGCGAAAACCATCATGCGACACAAAAAAAGAAGAAACAAGAATGGCGGTTGTTGTGAAGAGCACGACACGAGCAAGAAAACTCCAGTTAACTTTATTCACCTGAAACTGTCTCAAAACATTCTTTATTTTTTACAAGCACCAACTGCGATCGTTCAGTCGTTATGGCTTTCAGCTGCTCCCCACAAGTCCGGTGGTCCGAACCCGGCAGCGGCCACACCATGAAAATGTCACGATACCCTTTTGTTTAAAAAAAAAAAAACAGTGCTCCCAAGAGAACGTCGCTTGGTTGTGACGTTTGCGGCAGGCCTCTACTGCGACCTGTCTCGTAGCTTGCCATGTTGGTTTAGAAGATAGAAATGCAGTGTATGTTTTCTAGAAACTAAGAATTCGAGTGACAAAGATATCGCAGGGTCCCAAATGTTTGCCAAAAGGCGTGTATAAACAACTATTACTGCGGTTTTGCAATCTTCAGCAGACATTTCATTCGTGCGCGGCTTTCAAAACTAAATCTTAGTCAACTAACTTCAAGCACTGGTATTGGGAGTTAGAGAAATGTGCGCTGGCGCTCAGCGTTTTGAAAAAGCTCCTAACGCTTCACTTGCGCTACCATAAGGTTTCCACTAGTTCTGAAATATCGATGAAGCCTTCCGGTTGTTTATTTTTTGTAGAGAGCTCTATGTCTGATTGATTTTGTTTTGAGGAGCTGTCTTTCTGGCACTTTAGTGCGCCATACGAAATAATACTGGACACACAGAGCTGTGTTTGTACTGTAGAACGCCCTCAATCGCGAAAACAGTACTGAAGAAAAAGAATTTTTTTTTTGCGAACACTGCAAAGATCAGTGAACAAACCAAGTGAGCAGATTGCTTGCTGTGTGCGGGCATGCAAAGGTGCTGCATTGGCCCAGAAAACTGTTTCCAGAAGGCAAAGACAATAGACGGTACGCGTGAAGATAACTTTGCAGAGAGCGAAGCAGGGCAATAACTACAGTGTAACAACATTGCAGTGGGCTGTCCAGGTAATTGATGCGGAGTTTCAACTTTTTTTTTACCAGGACCGAGGCCAGCAAATTGGGTTCAGTTAGTGTTCGCAAAGTGCTTTGTAATGTGGGCCTGTACTGTTGTTAACTTTTATCAGCACTACGTCACCAGAAGCGATATCAGAACTACTGTCAACGGCGCTCATACGCGTCAAAGACGCGTAATTCGAGGAAAAACCGAAAGTGCTTGCTCTAATAGAAGCAAACCACATAGATGAACCGCGGTTTGGTGAAATCAGCGGAAAATGCCCTCTTCAATTCAAATCAACAAGAGAGATTCAGATTGCACATATAAAAACTTAAACACAGCTGCTTATAAGTGATTTCCACCGCGTCATACTAGAAGCACCTGTGTCGAGCATTTTCTATAAGTGTATCATCTGCACGGAATACCAATGTTAACTATAGGCGTGGTTACTGTGCCGCGGGCCCGTTCGCATAAATGCGCTACCTTAGCTAACAGTTCCCTTCGAAATGCAGCTTCCTAAGTAAGAAGCTATGACACCTTCGTTCACTTTGAAAATTCAAGTTAAGGGCCGCTAGCGCTCTCTTTTTTTGCAAGGAATTATATTCATTTCGCACTTCCAAAACGAATCCCACACGGCAAACAACAAGCAGCAAGCACGATGCAGACAAGGAAAAAATGATAATGTTGACATCTAAAATAGAAACTGATTTTAATTAAAACGCTTACCACACCGTCAATTTCAGCATCACTGTTAACCTCTTTTATCGGTCTTGCTAACGTTGTCATCACTATATACCCTTTGCCACTGTAGAGCAGAAGGCAAGATGACGGGCCTTCAGGTCGACCTCTCTGCTTTTCTTGCAAATATATATCCCTATATCTTCCTTTCCTGCTAACGCTCTTGTCTTGAATTAAGTGCACATATGTTCGTAGCCATTAAATTCAGTGCGCAGCAAACTGCCACTAATTGACGAACAAAGAGATGTCTTTGAGATGACCCCAAGTTCGACGAGGACATAGAAAGAAGCCATCGAACGTTCCCGGAGCTGTGTGTTCGTATATGCTACAACGCCTAGTAATGCTACCTCTGCGTACAGCTTTCTAAAGAATGAGGATGTGACATGCGTGCAACAGCCAATGTAACAGCTTGCCGATGTTGGGGCAGGGTTGAGCTTGCCATCTGCATTATGGGTATTTCTATACCGAAGTATTGTTCCCAGCAGCAGTTGGTATTTTTTTTTGTTTTTCCCATAAAGTAACTTTTCGATCGTGGTAAATGTGGGGAGAAATTCAGATTTAGGTCATCTCACGAAATAGGGTTTTGAGATCCAAGGTAAAATGGAGGCTTGGATCTAGGCTTGAGCGCCTGCCTAGAAATCACTTTTATACATCAACAAAGTTTTGTGAGGATCTAATAGTTCTTCCTCTAAGCCGCCGCTGTGGCTCAGTGTTTATTGCGCTCGGCTGCTGACCCGAAAGACGCGAGTTCGATCCCGACCGCAGCAGTCCAATTTTGATGGAGGCAAAATTCTGGAGGCCCGTGCTATGTTCGATGTCAGTGCACGTTTAAGCACGCCGGATGGTCGAATTTCTGGAGCCCGTCATTACGGCGTCTCTCATAGCCTGAGTCGCTTTGGGATGTTAATAAACCCCTATAAACAAAACCACACTTTTCCTCTGTATGACCAAAACGGCACTAAGATTTGCCTTGCGGCAGTTAATATTTTGATGCGATCTACTTTAAGCCTGCCAATTTCTTCACAGAATGTGGAGTGTCATAGAACAATGGTTTCGCTGTTGCAATACCCTGCGCAGATTCTATTCGGTTGTTTGCCCGTTTGAGGTCATGGCATGACAGCCTCCAAAATGCATATGCTTCTTTTAGTTCCGCAAGGAAATAATAAACAAAGTTGTTGTCTTGTAACAAAACGGCTGACGCTTCACATTACATTAAATGTTTGAACGGCTCTGGAAATCCTGATTGGACGATTCGTACAAATCACGCCCGTCAGTCCACAAATTGTTAACGTTCTCTTGCATCTTTTGAAATAGCCTGCTTAGTACGCGCTAATAAATCTGTGCGCGCTGCTCGTCGAACGTTTGAGTACACAATGTGCGATTCCCTTGTTATTGCTCGCCTACATATATCTGCCGGCCAACTTTTGGTATCAAAGCAAACTGTGCTTTTTAATACTGCTACCTTAGTTCGCAAGCTCTCCTCGACATTTATTTAGGATTTTAAAGAATCTACAGCTGAGCACTGTGTGCCATAAGAAATTCACTTTTGGGTTGGATGACAGATTAGGAATCACGCTTGTCAAAGCCACATCAATTATAGGCTTGTCTCGTTGCCGACCCAGAATCGTAACTGATACGGAACCAAATTTTCTCAAATGATGAGTGTAAGAGTGCTCTGAACGCCAGTGCCGAACGGTACGGATAGTCGGCGTGGAAGAACATGCGAACTAGTGCAGAGACAAGGGCTTCAAGTACACGAATTTTACAGGATGTGGGATTTACCAGGAAGGAGGATTTCTCCAAGTGTCTGACCGGCAACAGTAAGAGCAGGAGCCTTCTCCGGTTCCTGCATGCAAACCTCTTACATAATTTACTTTGGTATAAAGCGAACCCAAATTATGCCTTTATGTCAAGTCTACGAAATAAATAAAAAAGAAATTATTCTCTGCAGCGGAAGGCAGTTTTCGCTAAAGAGACCAGATCACCCAGCTGCGGCATCAGCACTACAAACAAGATACGGGGCCGCGCCGATGCAAATCCCTTTAAATTGTGCGACGAGATACAGACGACCTGTGTGCTACAGCCATGGTGCGGCTCCACATGCGTAACACCGCGTTTTCGTAGCGCCAACAGCACTGGATAGTTTTAGCACAGCGTGTTTGCTCCGGCGCTCCGTTCAGCCAGCGAGCGTGAGTGCTACTGTGCATGTGCAAAACGCTCATGCATATGCGAGTTAACAGACCCGCTTATAGGCCGGGCTCGCGCGCACGGGCCGAGCGCAGCGGGGACGAAAGCGGCTTCTCTGTGCTTACTTTCTTTTATCACAGTTTGGTGTTCGAAAGAAATAACAGCCGAATTTTTCGCCCTCCATGGTATAAAATTATTACATTTCTTTATCCACAGAAGAGCACATAGACTAAGTTTTATTATTAATTCCATAATTTAAACCGAAGTGGTGCTCCCGTAGTTTGTATTTCCGTCCAGGATAAAGGTATTTCAAACGCAGCAACCTGACAAGTTTAAGCATTTGGTGTGAAGAGTACTAATGCGTAAAAATGATCCTCAAAAACTGTTGACGATAACCTCGCTACATGGCTCTCAAGATTTTGGTATGCGGGGACAACGGTAGTTGCCCATTTTGTCGCCAAACCTAACTTTGGCAGGACCTGAATGCAGATTGGGATTATTTAGTGACTGTGGTTCTATATTCGCATATACGCAGGCGCATCAGATTGCATTCTTATGAAAAGTGCGTGTACTCACTCACATAAAACACTCATAGATATGCACACAAAAAGACCCAAAAAGTGCTTAATTTCTGTCAGGAATAGTTATAACACCAAACTGTGATTTTTTATGACATTGGTCACCGTAGCTACTAAGCAGTCCCAATGGACCATTTGCGGAAAAGCGAGCGCCGGCTGTCGTGCAAACAGAAGTTCCGCCGGTACCTTTGGTTGGAAAGGGGCTCTCGGGCAAGCATGCGCAAGGCAGCGTTCAGCAGCTCACGTGGGCTTGTTTTGTTGTTTTAGTGTTGTTTTTTTGGCCGGAAACGTGTGTCAGCTAACGAAAGAGTATGATGGAAGAGGAGAACATCCGATTTCCGTTTTTAGAAACAGGGTGTAGCGAATTATTTTCGCGTTGTAGCCTGAAAAACGACCATGTGTGGCAATACCTGCACTCTGCTACCTCAACGGAGCGCCGAATGACCAAGTGAAAATGTGCGTGAATGTGCGCCTATGCGCGGGCGACTGTGACAGTATAATGGGATGCACTTTCCTAATGCACACAGACGTTTACGTTTGCGCTTCCTTGATAGGGCCGGAGTTTCTGCCAACTTAACACAACACCTTTTGCCTCAGGGCACACTTAGCTGATTATTAAAGGACCCGTTGTACTATCTCAATCCCGGCTCGTGCTGATACGGCAGAGCGTTGCTTTGCGTGCTAACGGGCCGCGGGAGCGTTAGAATGCGCGGATATACGCGAGGCTGCGCTCGGCCGCACTCGGCCGTGCTCCCGCTGTTCAGGAAGCACATTGTAGCATTAATGGTGAATGTTCATACTAGTATGTATCATTCGGTTTTCCTGCGTCGGTGGCAAAACTCTTCTAGAAAGACCGAGCAGTGTGTACTCGGCAGTAAGCGCGAAATAAAGCAGCAACACCCGTTTCGAAACGTGCTGGATGTGCGCATTACTGGCCCCATCAACGGGTTCGTCTTTTGCGCCTTGTATGTCGTCGCGGCCTTTATTACGTACAAATCTCGCTGTTGCAAAACACGTGGTTATCTTAGATAAATCGCGTTGCAGTTACATGTCAGTTACGTGGAAGTTACAGCTCACAACAGTCGTCGCAGTACAGCGCAGGAACGCACGGCTGGCTCATGTTTTCCAACCAAAAACCAAACCGCCCAGAGAGGGCGCTGCCTGCGCCTTCACCACGCATGCGCAGAAACTTCTCCGCAAATGGTCAATAATCTTGTTTCTTGGAAGCACAGGGAGGCTTAAGAAGCAATACAAAACCAGTTTTTATAATTAAGCCAAAGATTGCAGATAGCGGTTTCTCGCAACCGTCACCATTCGGTAATGCTCCGGATGACTCTTGGGGGAACACAGAACATTTTATGTCCGCCGTTCTGGACGCGGGCGGGCTGTTCAGCGCCCTCAATGACAAGTTACACGCATAATAATTACCCCCGCAAGTGGAACGGTGGACGGCGGCTGCCATGGCTCATTTGGTAGAACACCTTACGCGACGTACGGAGATCGTTGGTTGGCATGGCACTGGCGGCATGCGGTGTTTTTGCTGTACTTTCTAACCAATTACTTTTTAGTCAATAAATAGTGGACTACTAATTTTCTCCTCAGGAACGCCCGAAATAAGAAAAAATAATTCGTTTGTTCTTCCCTTTGTTTCTTTCAATCTTGCCTTCTTTTGTAACTATGTTTTTTTTTTCAATTACGACCAAGCAAAACTAATCTTCAGCTTGTTTACCGCAAAAACGAAAAGGTCATCAGCCCTTGAAGAACAATAAGACGATTAAGTTCCAACCATCTTTCTTAATGCTAATCTTCAAGGAATTGTAATAAAACCGAAGCAAAAAAAAAACAAATCAGACGGGAAATGCTCTCGGCACTCGTATTTTGCCTGCGGCCTTTTCACTGCGATGACAGCTAAGGAGAAAACACTCATCTGGATGCCGTCACATGAGTGCGACAGTGGCACACCGCATTTCCTGACGTATCTCTCTAAGCCGATGCGCCATCGTTTACATGTAAGACATAAAATCTGACTGGGCAGTGGAGCCACGCATAGTGTATGCTCTATACTGCCCTGCCGCTGCCATATTGTGCGCTGTCTGCTTTGTTATACGGCAGACAGGCTGTTGTAGGCAGTGGATGTGGCCGGCAGAAGAGTCTCCCCATAATGCAATTGGCTACGTGTCACTTGTTTCCATTCACCGTTAAAGCCGATTCGCCCTTCTAGATCTACCCTCTTTGGCTGTTTAGTGCGACGCGCTATCCTGGTGCAAATTCACTGTTTTCGTGAGTGCGATATGTCTTTAGGATGATACGATGCACTGCTGCTGCAGTCAATTCAAGCGCTTCTTGTAATTAATTCAGCCTCAATAAATCCCTTCATACTTATTAAAACGCTCCAAGCGCTGGAATTCTGTAGTTGCGACGTGCTTTCTGAGGCATATGTAGTTAACGTACCTAATAGGCTCAACGTCCGCGAGGTAAGGTTGGCGTTACGCAGACAAGGGCAAGATGATGTTCGCTAAGCGGATTTGATCTCTGGTGGTCCTGTAAAACTAGTGCTAAGGAGGGCGCCGGCTTACCGCCTATGAGCATAAAAACCTTTCTTGTTCGCGCCTAACCGCTTAAGATCACTCATGAGCGGATTCATGCGCACCCTGATAAACACGGCGCGGAGATGGCATGCCTCAGCGGCACTGAGGGACAGGGTAACTTCTCTGAAACGGGATACTAGCGATTTTGAGACAAGCAGTCTAGGGGAGTCTCAAATGAACGACTTGGCGAAATTCTGCACGGCTTTGCATTTCTCTACGTTGAACAATTTCGCACTTTCATATAATATATTAGAGTAGATTACAAGGGACTGCCGAACCGTGCAGTTGTTAAGCCAGTTGTTAAGGCATCAAACTTTATTTGGACAGCGATGGAACAGCGGTGAACCGAGTTGCTTAGAAATCCTTCTTTTCGTCTGGGCACCACAAAAACAAACGAGGAAGTTTGTAAATGAACCAACTGCCTTCGAGTTGACAGACAGGGAAAAGGCAGCAGTGCTGTCTTATGTAGAGAACGCGAAAAGTGCTGGAATAAAACTGCACTCTTGTAACAAAAACGAGCTAAATTAGACTTTTTTTAATTACTTGAATTATCGCAGAATTTGAGAAGTTACACATCATAAGTATGTTAGCATAATGTAAATCAAACCCTAGAAGTGTTTCTCAATGTCCTGAATTTTCGGTTCTTTCTGTATCTTGAATTAACCTCCCTTTGAGGCCATTTTCCTAGTGAGGTTTATATTGCCAGGTGTACTGAACTGCAATGCTTCTTATACTCTGCCATGAAAGGTTTCAGAGATTTTGTCCATATCTTTAATATTGCTGAAACTATCACATGTATACGACGTTGGTACCCATACACTTTGACTTTTGGCCATGTGTCAGTCGAATGTACTTTAAGCAGGGTCAGGTTTTTACGAGCGTCATAGCCCATACAACGTATCAGAAATATAAGTACGATGTAGAAGCAGTTTCGTTGTCTTGCTCACGCTGCAGTCCCACTGGTTGCCCCTCGTGGCCTCAACAAATGCTGACATCTCATTGAAACGCAAAAGTAAGAACACGGTTTCCTTTACGTACAAGAGATGGAGCGAGCTGCCTCAGAAAGATGAGGAAGCTTTGTACTGTACTTTGCTGACTTTGGAGGACTGCTGTTCTTTTTCACGTTCTGTTTGTACAATAGTTCGAAATCTTGGGAAATGAAGCCAAGCATCCATGCTTGAAACTGCAGACAGACACAGGGAGAGACAGAGGAACAAATCACGAGCGGCAAACCGCAGACAAAGGGACAGAAGACGACACTGGACAACCATTAATCAGCAACAAACTTGTGTAGGCATAAATCCGAAATGTATGCACTTTCGTATGTCATGCCAGTACTAAACGATATCTTGTCCTGAATTAGACGGATCATTCAATCCGGCATTAGGCTGCTGACATCCACCGCAATGAAAGTTAGTTCCCTTTAACGTCAATTAGCTTAAAATGATTGCTCGCAGTGTTGTGGACATAGTGTGTTCTTCTAGAGTGAGATTATATAATTTATTCAAAACACAATTCAGGTGAACAAGATGACTTAATGCTGCAGAATAAGCACTATTATTTAATTACACCATGGACAGATAGGGTCTTTATTTTGTGAGCTATTAGCAGGACGCAAATGAGCTATTACGGAGGGAGCCGACGTGAATGAATGGCCGTTTGCGCGAGCAATACAATATTGCTTGCCTCATGTTGTCCTGCTATGCACTGCCAATTACTGTGGTTGCCACATAGATGCACATATGACTTTGAAGCTTTAGGGCGAGGTATCCTGACAAGTTTTACCCATAATTACGATAAATATCACAATAGGAAAATATCTGGGCAGGGATCCGTCCGCAAATTAGAGGATAAAGAAATCCTGTTTCTAATGCAGCAAAATGTGCGCATAAGGTATACATCCAGCTGAGCTTTAATATGTATTGAATGAAACCTGACCGAAAAATCAAAACACGAAATAAAAGGAACTCGACACGTGCTGTCCTTCTCCGCTGCTTTACCACAATCGAATCATTCAGTTCCAATATGTGTCGCGTGCCGCCATCGGCATTCTTTTTGTAGCGCTGTATAATAGATTGCTTGTCTCTTGCCTGTGTGCACCTCGTGCTCTAGTACGCAAATAGAAAAATGGTGATATGCTTTCGTAAACATATTAGATGTGTGATTATCCTTGTTGCCCAACAAGAGCAAATGGCGCCTAAAAGAAACCTCGAAGGCTCACATCAGTATACGCGCATGTGCGCCTTGGAAACATTGTAACAGATAGAATAGCTGGTCGAGGAGCTTTGTGATTGAGTGCAAAAAAGATGGACAGCCCTTATTGTTACCAGCGCAAAGGACCACATTCTGTGCCTTGTGGGGTAGGCGAGGAAAACTGCCACTCAGTATCGATTCATCTTTACTATTCTCTGCTGCCATAGATGTCATGCTTTGGAAGCGATAGAATGCAGAAAGAAAACCAGCGCAAACGACGGAGACACAGAACAGGAACACAGGATGAAGCTGGTCCCGTGTTTCCGTCTTTCACGCTGGTTTTTTTTTCTGCAATCATGTACTGACTCGTCCAGCTCACCACTCTACTGAAGCGATAGAAGTTTGCTCCGTTGAAGGTGGCTAGGGAAACCGGGGACACGAAAGAACAGCACACGACAAAACAGCATGCGTCAAAACAGCGCACAAAAAACAGCGCAGCGACGAAACAGTACAGGGAAAAAACAGCATATGAATAAAACAGCGCGCGTCAGAACAGCGCGACGGACAAAACGGCACCGCGACAAAATAGCACAGCGACAAAACAGCACGACGACAGAAGAGCACAGGGAAAAACAGAACGACGACAAAACAGCATAGCGGAGTGCGGTGCAGTGCTGCTGGAGGGGTGAACTATCACAGCCATAACCGCGAACGGTAAATCACAACAACTGCGGCAGCGACCTTTGAAGTTATCGAGTGCTCCTTGCACATACTAAGTAAGGAACAAGTCTGGCTCATTTATTTAGGGACAGCGTTGCTTGAACGGTGCATACGGCAGAACTAGTGGTTATGTACAGTCCTTGCTTGCATGAAATTCCCTGCATTCATTCTTCAACTCTGCTTCAGTTTACTCCCACCTTTGTTGGTTAGGTAAGGTTAGGTTAGGTTAGGTGTTTCTTCTGGTTCCTGAACAAAAGGGTCAAATGTGTCGAAAATTAATGTTTTGAATAGATTGGCTTCTAAGCAAACAACTTAGCTTTGATCAAATCTCGCGAAAATTGATGTTTCGAGATAATTCTATTTGAAGTGAAAAAAAACAGTTTCAATATAAAATTGCATTCAACAAATGTACGCTGATGCATTAATTTTCAGGTCAGTTGGGTTGCCCATTTCGCAAAGTACAATAACTGCGGGTCAGCCTCAGACAACCAATGTGCACCGTCGAGGGTAAACACCAACAACCTGAAAATCTCAGCACGGGCAATGCTGCCATCGCTAAAAGTAAGCATCACATACTGGATATATACAGTGTATGAAGGCCCTGTACCTCGGTGCAAACAATATTGCTGAGCATTCGATTGCCGACAGCGACAGTTTTGAAGAATGAGGACTTTTTGTACAACCACAGCCCTATATCGGGCGTATTTGTCCAAATTCAGCATCATGATTGTCTACCCGCAGATTAGATGCTTTCAGAACAACTTCTTTAGCGTTATTCATTCCATTACCCGCCAGAAAAGTGCGTATTTGAGATCACGAATATTACCCTACCCTGTTCCTTACTTAGTATGTTAAACGAGCAGTCACTAGCTTCAAAGGTCGCTGCCGCATGTGTTGTGCTTCACCGTTAATTTATGGCTATGATTGTTCACCCCTCCATCGCGCGGCACCGCACTCCGATGTGCCATTTTGTTGTCGTGCTGTTTTTTCTCTACGCTCTTCTTCCGTCCTACTGTTTTTTCGCTGTGCTGTTTTGTCGCCGTGCCATTTTGTCCTGCATGCTGTTTTGACGCTTGCTCTTTTTTCCCGGTGCTGTTATGTCGGCATGCTGTTTTTTCGATGGGCAGGGCGTAATTAAGAGTGCCTCTAATTAATGAAGCTACTTACTGCAACCTGCGTGTCATTTTTTACAGACAGAAATGTCTTTGGGCATCAGAACCATTACGTTTGCAACTGTGAGATCTGAAGCGGAGAAAGTATCCGAGTATGTTTCAGTGCTTAGCCTGTTTGGAAGCCGCAGGTCAGCTGCAATACAAGAGGTACAGGATATCACAATGACGAACCAGTTTCACAGACACGTGCTATATCTTTTTTCTTTCTCAGCGCCTTCGGCATGTGCCGTGTCAGTTATTGGAATTGTGTAGTTGGACCAGGACAACTGTTCTTGTACTTTAAGCAAGAATGCAGGACGCCAAGCCACACTTTGCGCTGGGCGTGGCTTCGATTAGAGAAATTCGAAGCAAAATTCTGCCGGCTAAACCGTTGGCTTCTATGCAATCGTACTTTTTTCAACGCGTGCATTTAGTGGTAATTTTTGTTGCATACAAGCTTCTGGTCGTGCACTTTCAAAACTGGAATTAATCGAAAGTCTGCAAGGTATGCGACGGTGCCGTGCAAAAAAAAAGGTGGTTTCAAAAGAGATGTAACGGCTGAGCTCTTTCTCGCCATCGAAAAGGTGAGCTGCGCTCTTCGGTTGGCGTCTCATGTTCTTCGCCTCTTTTCGTAATTTTGCTGCCCAAAAGAGCTGGTGCGGACAGTGCAGCAGTTGCGAAACCATCATTTTGATCCGGCAGCTTCGAATACAACGCGGACTTGTGATTAATTTTCATCGATTCATGCAAGCATGCCACCCAAACCTAGTACGAAACGGAACTTACCGCGAAATGCCACCTCTGTGCGATGTGTGAGTGCAAACAGGCATCCATTAGGCCGAGATAATGTTTTTTATATTCTGTTTGCATGACTTAGCGCTCGTTACATAACGCGCTCTATTTACACACAGACAAAAAATGATTTCACATTGGCAGGGGCTCGACCATGTCCATTTCATGAATTTCGACTGGCGCAAATAGTTCTATGAGTAGTATCTGTCGTGGAGATATTAGCGTGAAATTTACGGAAATTGTTCATTATGTCGGCTACACCTAGTAATCAGGCCCCTAAAATGTTACCTAGAGCGGAGAAATAAGGAACATATCTTTGATATTTGATTGTGTTCATTTTTTGCTGTGATCTTTAGTCAATCGAGTTATAGGTGATTCAGGGAAATGATGCGTTGAGAAGGCGGTGTTTTTCTACTGGATTTCATTTTGATAGTTAACTTTTAGCTGACCGAATTTGTTTAGTTTGTTTAGTCGGTTTGGAGCTTTCATTATGTACTTCATTTCTATGTATGCCTCATAATTTAAATTGCCTCTAATCCGGTTATTGATAGGAATAACACTATGAACGACTAGTGAATAAAATTTAGATATTGCACTTGAAATCAAGACCCGTGTTGAGTGTGGCCTCGGCAGGAAGGCCTCTCAAAGAGGCTGCTTTTTAAACAAAAGACGAATACAACAAATGCCACATTTGCTGCGACGAATAACATCCAAGCTAACAAACCGACGTGTATGTGCCGTAAAAAAGGGTACAGCCACCCTATTTACGTGCTGTTAAAATAAAGATAACATCAACGTCGTCCTCAAAAGATCTACTGACAACAACGCAACGCCATCAAAGACTATTTCTTACAGTGCCTCACAGATTTTGTCCCGACTGTCCACAAAACGAATGCTCTAGCGTGGCTCGTTATTGTAGATAATGCCGAAGCGGGATGGTTGGTTCCTCTAGGTGGTAACTCAGCGTAAGCGACTAAAGCTTCTTGTCGCTCGGGAAGTAAGGCTGTCAGATCGAATGTTCCATTTGAGTTATAGTGCTATCCAGGCAAAAAAAAAAGACAGGAAGGAGAATTGATATCACTAGGTGGTCCGGCAGAAATGAAGATGTAGTTGCAGTTTAACAAGATTTATTGGATGCTTTTAGCGACGGGAACGAAAGACGACAGCCCCAAGAGCTAACTACTAACGGTTTTCAGTAAGACACGCCTCCATCTCTGTCGTCATGGCCGATTTAACCACGGAACATATCGAACAACGAGCCCTCAACTCATTCCACCCGAAACTAAATATTTTTCTCAGTTATGTCGACGACTGCTTCGCCGTCATCAAAAGATCTGAGATTCAAATTTCGTTTTTCATTTGAACTCCGCAGAACCTGATATTCAGTTCGCGCTAGTGGTGGAACAAAAAAACTCCGTGCCGTTTTTGGACGTCCTCCTGTCCCTAAACCACAGTACCCTTGAATTCTCCGTAAACCGCGAACCAACTCACTCAGGCCGGTATCTCCACTTCTCTTCGTACCACCCGACAGTTCATAAAGCATCAGTGGCGAAGTCGTTTTTCAGAAGAGCTCAGACACGCTGCAAAACAGAACTTGAAAGAAACAAAGAACAACGCACGGTATTCGAAGAAGTCATCACGAACGGCTACCCAAAAGACTTTATTCACAAAACCATTCGACGTCTCAAACACGACAACATGGCACAAGAAATCAGCGAACAAAGAGCAACGCCGCCATCAAAATACGCCACTTTACCTTATGTCGGAGGTGTCAGCGAAACCATCATCCGAATACTAAAAACAGGGTGTCTCCAGGTTGCGCACAAGCCCACAAACACTGTTGCGCTTTGCCTACCTGTTCCAGAAGACCAGCCGCGGAGATAAAGAGCCCAACGCCTTGTCTACAAAATCCCTTGCGCCGACTGCGACGCAAGCTACATCGGTGAAACCAAACATCTCAAAGAAAGAATTCGGCAACAAAAAAACGACGTCCGCAACTTCGCAAGAGAGCGCAATCTTGTAGCCGAACACTCCGAGGACTCAGGCCAAAGAATCACCTTCGAAGAAACCCGCATCCTCAGAACCGATACAAATTACCACAAAAGGCTCCTTCTGGAATCCTGGCACATCCAAACCACCCCAAACAACATCAACCGCACAAAAGGAAACCTGCCCCCAGTATACGCCAAGGGACTTCGCTCTTCAACTCAACGAAAAAAAGTCACCATTGACCGCCTCCCCACAGTGCGAGAACGTGACTAACAGCCTTAAACTCCTTTCTTCCCCCTCCTCCATGCTTTTCGCATCACAACTTTAGTTCATTTCACCCCCTTCTCCCCTTCATACATAAAGACGCTAGCTACTGCTCTCAGTCACCCCTGATGAAGGAGGCGAGTCGGCTTCGAAACGTTGGGTTGAAATTAAAGCTTTTGGTCGGAGACGTGCAGTCTTCAAACCCAACTAGACGGGAAAATATGTAAAATGTTTAGTTTTGAGAGTTCTTTATGTGCGCAGGCTAGTCGGCAGAGGTTGTTAAAGTACAGTTCTTTTTTCACACAGTCAGAAAGCTTCAAAACTGTAAATTTTACCAAATGTAGACAAACTAAAATTTAGGGGCGATCAATTGAATTGATCCAGAGGAAATCCAAGAGTATTTTCCTTTCGCTCGTCATTTGTTGAAATTTTGATTCCATTGTCTATCACTACCAAAAGTATTTAAATTTTGATTCGAATCTTATTTTATTTTTATTCGTTCTCACTTCTTTTATTCATTTATGCTGCCTCGATCTATCTCCGGCCTCTCCCTCCCCTCCGCCTGCAAGTGGGCAGGGAAATCGTCCCAAGATTCATCCGCCACCTCCGATGATTGGCGGTTGGAGGTGTCACACAGATTGCGACGCTAATGGCACACAATTGTCGCCTTCAGTTGTCTCCCAATGCTCCTAATGAAATCGCAAAAAATAAACACGCGAAAATAAACAGGAATAAGTGGTCTATGTATTTAAAAACTGCGTTTGAAGTGAGGCTTAAACAGCAATGATTATTATGTGGAAATAACTTTCATGCTGTTTTAACTCTTAGCCATCACTTCTGAATAGCCAGCATGCTTATGCACTTGTTTATATCCGTCAATATCTGTCTTATCGCGTCTCTAAACGCTTTTCTCTGCAAATTTTGCTATTTAGCAGTCAGCGCAGCTTCAGTTCTTTATAAAAATTCCTAGTTTCTAATTCAGAAGTTATCTGCTCAGTGTTTGCATTTCAATGTGCGTGTTTAAAATTGGGTTGCGATACCTTTTACATTTTCTCATAAAGTCAATCCCTGCATGTTCGCTTGCAAAGTATATATACTGGAAGGTTCTAGGGTAATCAGAGCAGAGAATATAGCTGTTGCATGATCAATAAAATGCATGTTTCTGAAAGAAAACTAGGATGTGTCATAAACACAACAGCAAACATTTGGCCGGCGACTTTTAAGTGACCACTCCAGGCGCCATACGTGGGATATGTTAATGTAGTTTCCTTTTAAGTCCTGGCAGCTAAACGATATTTATCGCCTCATTTTTTTCGGCAGTGCATTGCAGCAAATTAGAACAAAATGTGCTCCTAGGCTTGTAACAAGATAAGCATGCAATAAACAAAAACGTCATCGCAGAATGGCTATGAGAATTTGGCCAGAAATATAATAATAATACTTCTGAGATCTAAATGAGAGGTTTACTCTCGCAATGCTTATTTGTACCTGCTATCAGCATAAATTTCAACATGGCTTGCGATGACGGTTCATTCTTGCCAAATAGCATACATATTACGGTGCGCAGAACTTAAGGAAAATGCTGGTCCTTGTGAGAAAATTTGCGATTGTTAGTTTTCGTTTGTGGAAAAATTACACGCAGGCGTTAAGTGCTCCCAAAATTAGGCGCCCCGTTACTCTCCCCTACATGTATTCTCAATATTCGATGCTACTGCATTTTTCTCATATTTATGAGCTAGGACTGCACGCTGTCCTTACATGTTTGACTTATGGCCACAAGTGTTTACGCTAGTTTAGGAGCGGAATGGTTTCAGGGGCTTACTTTGGGTTTGGAATACCGCGGAAAAGTGTGTTTGGACATAGCACGCTTTTGTAATGCAGGGAGCGTTACACAGGAGAAAATAGCGACGGTTAGAGACGCTGTAGTATTTCTCATTCATTCCTGTGAAGAGCAGTTCCCGATTGCGCAGCGCTTTTGCAGCGATAGCTACATTACGGTAGCATTTCCAGTGTTCAGCGTGGCGGCGCCGCCAGCCTCTGGCTGTGCCGATAACGCTGTCACGTGGTTGGTTACGTGGTGCGGAGTAGCTGCCGGCGGTGCGGCGCCGTGGCTGATCACGTGGTTCGTCACGTGGTTGGTCATGTGACCGAGTTCCATTTAGCCAGCTGTCGCTATCGCGTTACTCCAGGTTTAACCAGAGCTAAACCACCGTCATTTTTTTGTCGTTGCATGCTGAGTGTTATTGTTCGGTTTCACGTAAACTACTGTTTTGGTTTCTATGTTCTTGGGCCCAAAGCTAAAGAAAGTAGGCTCTCTAGTGCTAGTCTTCTCAATTTCGCAGAAACAATTATTAATTATATGCCGAGAAATCTGTGAAGCACACAGAGAACGCAAACTCTATACGGATTTATGAAAGGTCCGAAACGGCGATGCTTTTAAAAATGGAGATGTTCCTGTCTTTTCACAGTGTGATGGGTCCTACAGAGATAATGAATATGTGTTTTTTTTGTTCTAGATAATGCCGCCGAAATTGCCTATAAATATTAAAGCTAGAAACCTTACTTTTTTCGACGTCGCAGACCTGCTTTTCTGACATTTGCGCTCACAGAACCTTCTTCGTTTTAAAAAAAAATAAAGGAGGGGTGCGGCACCGTTTTGTGACAAAGGGTAGAAAGAAAAAAACCTGCGAATTGAGCGCTGCCTGACGTAAGACTTCAATGAAACGACATCAAAAATAAATTTTTGAAGCAGAATGCAATCAAGACGATCCCCAGTGTGTACCTTGATTTGGAGAAATAGACAGTAGAGTCTCCAACTCAATTCCAAACCGCAGACATTGCAAGCACTTCAGGTTAAACAAGAAAAGACTTACGCGAGCCGTCCGGGGTATCCGAACCCACGACCTCCGAATATCGCGTCCGGTGCTCTTACCAACTGAGCTACGGGGACGGCTGTCCAATCTGCTGCTTTCGTGGGTATTTATGCTTACTGCGTGTAAGCGAACCTTGAGAGTGTTCACCAGCTGCTTTACAAGTAATGTTCTTTAAATCGATTGATTGGCACTAAAAATAAAAAAAGATTAAAAACATTCCTTTATGCCCCTTGGTTTCCGTGACTGTTGGCTTCCTTAATATGTTTGTCAAACGAGCCCCTCATTTCCTTTACATTGTCTGCTAATAACTTAACGGGGGTCTGTGTTCTGGCAGTCTTGTTGCCATAGGTAGTATAAGAGGGATCTCGCACAGTTTCCGCCCTCGCCTTTACATGACGTTCTACGTCACACTCGCCGGTATTAGAGGACGTGCTACGTCCACCGCTGTGGACGAGGGTGGCGCTGGTGAACACTCTCATGGCTAGCTTACGCGCAAAATATAAATACACACGAAAGCAGCACATTGGATAGCCGTCGCCATAGCTCAGTTGGTAGAGCACCGGACGCCATATTCGGAGGTCTTGGGTTCAGATCCCACCAACGGCATGGTTGTTTTTTTCTGCTGCCTTATCAGCAATTTTCTTTAAACCAATTGATTCGCACAAAAAATAAAAAAATAGAAACATTCCCCTGTGCACATTGGTTTCGGTGACTGTTCGCTTAACGTCCACCACTATGGACGAGGGTGAGCTGGTGAACACTCTCAAGGTTCGCTTACACGCAAAACATAAAATACCCACGAAAGCACCAGATTGGAGAGCCGTCGCCGTAGCTCAGTTGGTAAGAGCACCGGACGCGATATTCGGAGGTCGTGGGTTCGGATCCCACCGGCGGCATGGTTGTTTTTTCTGCTGCTTTATAAGTAATTTTCTTTAAAAAAACTAATTGATTGGCACTAGATATTGAAAAAAAGAAACATTCCCCTATGCACCTTGATTTCGGTGACTGTTGGCTTCCTTAATGTTTGTCAAACGAGCCCCTCACTTCATTTGCCTTGTCTGCTAATAGCTTAACGGGGGTCTCGGTTCTGGCAGTCTTGATGCCTTAGGTAGCATAAGATGGCTCTCGCAAAGTTTCCGCCCTCGCCGTTAGATGACGTTCTACGTCACACTTGCGGTATTACAGGACGTGCTACGTCCACCGCTATGGACGAGGGTGGCGCTGGTGAACACTCTCAAGGTTCGCTTACACGCAAAACATAAATACCCACGAAAGCAGCAGATTGGACAGCCGTAGCCGTAGCTCAGTTGGTAAGAGCACCGGACGCGATATTCGGAGGTCGTGGGTTCGGATCCCACCGGCGGCATGGTTGTTTTTTCTGCTTCTTTATATGTAATTTTATTTAAAAAACTAATTGATTGGCACTAGATATTAAAAAAAAGAAACATTCCCCTATGCACCTTGATTTCGGTGACTGTTGGCTTCCTTAATATGTTTGTCAAACGAGCCCCTCACTTCATTTGCCTTGTCTGCTAATAGCTTAACCGGGGTCTCGGTTCTGGCAGTCTTGTTGCTTTAGGTAGCATAAGAGGGCTCTCGCACAGTTTCCGCCCTCGCCGTTAGATGACGTTCTACGTCACACTTGCGGTATTACAGGACGTGCTACGTCCACCGCTATGGACGAGGGTGGCGCTGGTGAACACTCTCAAGGTTCGCTTACACGCAAAACATAAATACCCACGAAAGCAGCAGATTGGACAGCCGTCGCCGTAGCTCAGTTGGTAAGAGCACCGGACGCGATATTCGGAGGTCGTGGGTTCGGATCCCACCGGCGGCATGGTTGTTTTTTCTGCTGCTTTATAAGAAATTTTCTTTAAAAAAACTATTTGATTGGCACTAGATATTAAAAAAAGAAACATTCCCCTATGCACCTTGATTTCGGTGACTGGTGACTTCGTTAATATATATATATATATATATATATATATATATATATATATATATATATATATATATATATATATATATATATATATATATATATATATATATATATATTCAATGGTTAGATTCATGCGCTATATTTACAAAGTGTTCTGTATTATGCTCTAATCACACCAGTTTTTACGCCTGGAGTGCTGTTGTATATCTAGAGTAACCCAGTGCTGTTATAATTCGCAAGTAACAAGCATAAGAGCGTTTTGATAATGGAAGGAGCTCTATAGAGCGAACGAAAAATAACATGCTAATTCCTAATCCTAAACAGAGAGAAAAGGGTGGATGGGCCAGTTTTCGGTGGTGCAGGCTCTGGTCTTGAAGCACAGTCCCGGCCATAATATTACGGAGCACGCTTCTGTGATTCGAACTCTCCCCCCACCTTACCTAACCCAAATCAGGAGTTACTTCTTACACAGCTTAGCACATGTAACTGGTGCGTTCGCGTATGAACTCAAGACACTCATATCTCCTCTACAGAACACGTGAGAAAATTTTCGATCGCCGAAGCTTGCTCCGTAATATTTTGGGCGCACCTGTACAACGGTGGTAAGTGATCAGCAGTGTTGCTTCTCCCACAATTCGGTATGCAGTGATGGAGTGATGGTGTTCCTAAGTTGCCGTTATGAAGATTTTTGATGTTTTTAATGTAATTTATATGCATACCCTCGCTTTTTTCGGGATGCAATGAGTGTTTCGAAGAAAAATGATATCGGCATAGTTTAAAAATTCAACACTGGAATCCCGCCGTCGAATAGGGTACAGATATAACAATGGTGCCTTGTTTCCACGGGACGCTGAGACCGGCGGTCTTTATAGTTTTAATGAGCGCCACACACGTATTCATTTCTAATAATGTGTCTTAGCAACACTGGTCTGTGAAGCAATAGCAGAATGTGGAGATTGAGTTGTGGACGTTATTAGCGTTGCATGTGGAGTGCTGATAAACACGAAAACAGTTAGAGGCCCTCAGTAGCGTGTATTTTTCCTGTGTGAATAGCGGTCCACAGAATAGATATCCCCATTGCTTAACACTGTCTGAGTTAGCTGAGCAGAAGAAAAACAGGAAAATATCTTTCCCGATGACAGGGCAAAGTACCCGGATGGTGGAAAGAACAGAGGCTCTCAAACATTTAAATATTCATCACACAGAGTGTTTGCTCAAACAAACTGAGGCCTACGTGCACGGTGCTGACAGCGCAAGCGCAGACGCAGCGAAGCGGCTGAGATCTAACTCACGGGTTTGAAACCCGAGCCCTGGGCAATGTTGAATGCTGAATAGAGAGGGCCCTATTGCGCAAGTTTATCCAGAGCGCGAGTCTGGCTGTTCCTGTTCTGAGTGAGGCCCGCTCGCTGAGGCGCATTGCGAGGCGTCTCCCAATAATCTGAAAGCGAATCGTTAGCTGCCAGCTTCACAGAGCAGTATTATCACTGGTGCGAAGCGTCATGGCTTTTTATTAAGCACAAGCAGGTTCACCTTGCGAAGTCCTAATTTATTGTGATTAAACTTAATGTCTGCTCTCCGATTCGGGGAACGGCGAGATAAGAGCATATTTCTTAATGGGCACTGAGGAAAACCATCCCCTGTCTTTGTTCTGTAGTATGCGTTTTCTGGATATGTTGGAGTTGTTTGAGCAGCAAAAGATGCTTTAAATGGCGAAAAATGTGTTTTTAGAAAAAAAACGTTCTTTTTAATCCTACACGAATCCGACCTGTGACGTCAAGGGCGAACAAACTGTGTGATCACCTTTTGTGAATTAATGATGGGGTAACTACCCCCAGGATTGCCACAAGAAAAAACCCCGGGACACCCTTCTCCTTCTAGATTATCTCATAAGAAATGCTGCTTAATAACGTCGTTCTACACTCGTGAACGCGGCAGTCAGTGGCGTTATGTGTACTCCAGTTTATTACCTCTCGCTTGTAGTGGAGAAAAACTGTTTTAACGCGACAGCGTTAACGGCCTCCTTCTCCGGAAAATCAGGCGTCGGCGTTGTCGACGTAGTGAGCGAAAAATCGCGAGATTGGGTCTGACAGGTGGTAGCTGCCGGCTGACATGGCCGGTCACAGATTGGTCGTATGCATGTGCGACGGCATGTGACATGGACGATTTGGGAGGAGCTGCCAACTCTGGCTTCTGAAATCAGATGGGTGGCTGAGGGAAGCCAAAACCTTCAGCACCGTTCCATTCCGAGTTGTCCGTTCCATTCCCTATGCCACGCAGGCACGGTCGTATGGCTTGATTATGCGGGGCTTTGTATGGGCGTTAACTCTTTACAGCTATCGCGTTATACCCGTAAGGCGGAGCTTAGGTGTTCCATCCAATGTTTCATAGAAAGTAACTTTGTCGTAAGAACCCTGTACTCTATCGATACCAAGCAAGCTGAATTTCTGCTCAGGTTTCCTTTGAAAGGAAACCGGTAGCACGAACTGAATCGTTAGTTTTAACGACGGATTTTGTGTATCCTGTTACAGCGTCATAAATTCGGGCCAGACTGTTCGCGTAGTGCTCGGTAGAAACGAAAAAATTAGGCATCTGTCTGTTTGCACCGCACAAGCACGAATACCTACTAAAGATTGGGGCCTTGGAAAAAAACTTGCTATCCTAGCTCTACAATCGCGCAAGGGCAAGGAAGTGGCAATTTCAGCTTGAGAAATCTGAAAGACAATTCGACCGTGTTGCCCGAACCAGCTAAGCGCATGTGCTCTTAATGGCCTGCTGTCGACGGTAGACGTCACAGTCATTGAATGTGCTAAGCCGTGTGAAGCCTCACAACATTTCGATGCTACACTGACTCTAATGTCACAGATAGTCCTGTGACCACGCCTGTAGTATAAGCCTGCCCGAACTATGTGCGCGATATAAATACATTTACGTGGTGGCAAGCAGAATGGCATCACAAGGAGAGCTTTAGTTGAAAAATGGTTTCCTGCTCTGAGGGATACCGTGTCTGCTGCCCCGGTATTTTATACCGCCTCAATCGGTTCAATGGCTGACTCCTAGGTAGGTTTTTGCTTGTTGAAATGAGTCTTCGAAGGCCATTTTGAAGCGTTCGGCTGCATAGCACGACCGCTCACCCAATTCAATGATAACAAAGGCATTGACAATTGCCCAAGGCACTTGCAAGTTATGTTTGCTGCGTGTGAGTCAGTTTTCACTTTCATACCTCTCTTTGCGGTGCCACAGCATTAGCTGGGCTTTTTACTGCCACAGTTTTCAGCGCTATCGTACTGTTTGGTTTATAAACAAAAATTCTGTCTTCTTACATCTCGCTTCATTGCGGGATTCCCTGGCAGATGGAAAAATTGTCATTCGAATATATTGTCACGGGGAAATACTATTTACATTTATTTACAACCGTTAGGGGTTGGAATGAAGAGTTCCTAGCAGGGAGCACCAACACGAACAGAGAGCTGCATTAACCTCCTCTTCTTCGTTCGTCCTCTCACGCGGGAGGCCACTTCGTCTTCCACTGCCACTACGCCGTAACATTATCTTCTGGATACCAGCGCTTGCTGGGACACGAGCGATGTGTGCCACTTTCTGACTAAGAATGAAAAACATAATCTTTCAATAGAAAGGCCCGAATGCTGGATGGTTATGTGCTTTTAAGTGTTTTTTTTAAGAGTGGAATTATACATTTCTTTCGGCATTGCATTACTTTTCGAATCAGCGCCATTCTCATCGGTGCGGACATTTTCACTTGGTTGAGTGTTTGTTGAAACAAAGTTCAGTGTAAAGCTCTTAGAAGGAATTTGAAACAGCGCGTGCGCGCTGTTGACTACACGCATTAAGCCCTGTCAAAATTAGACTGTAATACCTTGTATTTGGAGTGGATCCTTATGCAGTGATGCTATATGCCATAAAAACAACATATTTTACTGAAAACGCAAAATCTCTAGATAAACCAGTTTTCTTTTTATCCTTTTTGAAAAACCACTGCGCATTTCCTTGCGTTGGTTTACACTGTTGTTCTTTATTATGGCCGGTTCATCGGAAATAATGAAAGACCAGGTATCACTCGTTGCGCGGGGCTGCATTTTCCTTTGCGCATTTCACCCCGTACTTCAAAAAAGGCAACTTGTGAGAAAAGTTGTCTGATATCACAAAGAAAGTGTCCGTGTTAGAACGAGAAGTTAGGAATAAAGCGTCAGATTTTTTTTTCAATCATAATGCACTTTTTTTTTGCAACAGTGTAGCTGCCGGCGTAAGATGAGCACGTAATATAAAAGGTGTTGTCAGGTAGTGTTCAGGCAGATGTTTCGAACGGTATCGAATGATTATGCTTTTATTAGGTAAGGTTCATGGTAGCGAATTGATAACATCTCCCTAGGAGCACCAGTGCACAGGCGAATGAGTAGCACAAACATACACTGCGTACGTGGTTTTTAAATTGAACCTAGTGTCATGTTGAGATCGCTGTCGTATTTACTGCCAAATGGTTGGTGCGCTGCTAAGGTCGATGCCTAACTTCGGGGACTAAAATAAAAAACAATGTTAAGCCGGAAATATTGCATAGGTAGCGCAACAAAAGCCATGAGCCGCCAGCATGCAAATAATGTGATTCGCCCTTCGTATCCCATATCACCAATGCAGCGACGCCCTGCCACGGAAGCACCCGGTGACAGCGCCATATTGAACACGGAACAAGCACGAGTGTGAGGAGGGCGGTAGATAGAAGCAGCTTTTTTTCGTTGAATTAATGTCCCGCAGACAACGTAAATGCCCTCCCCGCCGCCGATGCCGTACTTTATCGGCAATAAATTATAGTACTTGTTTGCAAAGTTTTAAGATCAAAAAGAAAACTCTCTTTGTGAGCCAGAGAATAAAATTAAAAAAAAAACTCTTGCAGGTTCTAGTTTCTTTTTGTCCCTGCTTTTTGTCTGAAAGCTCTCAGAAAAAACAATTGTCTAATTAAAGCTGACTGGCTTTAAACCCGCTACTTTTGAGGCGGCTCAAAGAAATCTTCGCCCTATAGGTATCTAAAGAGCCACTGACTTAAAATGAGAGAAAAGTGGCATTCTCTTCATGCCGAAACTTCATGGCTGCTTGCGCTTTTTCTCCACACTGAATTTCGCATTATGTTTCAAGGTGCATTGCCATATTCTTCGATGAAACATAAATGTCTTACAACCACAGCGGGCTTTCAGAAGGTTTAAAAGATGTATGAAGGAGGCCGCCGCCCACAACGCGAAGCTCTAATGTGAAAAGGTACGGTAACCTTGTGCGCTGCTCCTCAGGCTTTCTAATTCCGACTTTACAAGAGCCATAGTGCATGCGTGCACGGATTTAAGCTTTTGGTTTCTTATCTGCTCAATTAATCGCGTACCTTCAAGCGAGCTTCCCAATCAGAAAGTCAGGGTTTTGTTAATAGCGTTCTGGCAGCCGACGGGATGAGGAATTGAAGAAATATTTCGAATGAATATACTTTGCATTACAGGTATATACTGGCATAATATACCAAAGTCAACCAAAGCAAAACTACTGCGCAATTTTGATTTCAGTTTAAGCCTTGCAGAAAGCTTTTTAAATCAGCCATACTTAATAAGAGGCAGCCCATTGTCTCTACATAACTACATAATCAAAGCTTCAAACTTTGACCTTTCATCACAATATACAAGTATAGAACATTTATTTTTTTTCCAAAATGTGCCCGGATTAGATTATCATGCGCAACATAATTTCAGTAAAAGGTTTTCTTCATGTTTTCGCAGTTGATCTCTCGCTTTCTCGTCGCCTCGCTGGTCGGATGTGCGCTCGTTACTTACTCTCATCTTCACTGTAAAAACTTCGCTCGCCTGACAGGTCCTTATTGCACTTTAATGCAGAACATTCAAATCTAATATCTTAAGAAATAGAACGATTGCGAACCGCTAGGGATGCTTGCCAAGGTCGGCATAGTTATGAAATTAACTTCTTCTTTTTAAACAGGTTCGAGCTGCGTCCTTCACTCGGTATACAGGTATTACTTGCTGGATGTATATTAGGATTCAAGTCATAGATTATCCGTTCAGACCTTCGAAACGGCCCTGTGAGACAGGCATTAAGACTTACGAAGTATTCTAGATGAAGAGGAATAATAAGCGTTAATTTGTCGAAAAGTGTTGCTGCTTGTAGTTTGGGTGGTGACCTCAGTTCAGGGCCCAAGTAGCCCGGAGTGCAGCCGCGAGATCGTCCTCTACTGAGCCTCAACAACTGTACCCAGTAGCTCTGCCTCCCAGGAAGCACGGGTGGGCTCGGGGATGGTCTAGAAGGGGATTTTCTCCGCAGACCGCAAGGCAATGTTTGCCACGGTGCGAATTTCTCAATCCCATACGTAAGTTAACTTTTTAGCTAATATGAGATATTATTCTATATTCAGCATATTTATACATTCTAAATTTTTAGCCCAACTTCGGAGCAAACAATAAATACGTACAGAATCTGGTGGATGCTATTGTAATGATTCATGCCGGCAGTTGAATTCCGTTATGAGACCATGCATTAAGGGGAGAGGGGTTTAAACGGAGTCATAAAATATTTAACCAGTAACAATACACAATAAACAACATACGAAACACCCAACGTCAACTCTTTGTTCTCTGAGACCATGAGCCCGCCACTCGCGCTTTCCAAGTACGTCTTCGGTGCGTGAGTTCAAGAGAGAGAGAGAAAGAAATTTTCGAGGGTTTCCTTCGCTTCCGCTTATTATTTATTTTACACCACTAGTTTCCGTCCGCCTCCTTAATTCTTTTCTGCTATCCCCGGGTGGGTTTTCAAGCAATAGCCGGCGCTGAAATTACCACAGAACACGTCACTGGGGATCCAGAACATCTTCGGGGAGCTCAGGGAACCACAGCGCGGCTTGGAAATACAGTACAGATTGATGGAGACAACGACTGGAAGAGCACTCTTGAAGAGACTCGGCTACAATGAGCAGATGCGGGAGATGGCAAGAGTGGAAGCCATTACAGACGACCCCCGCAGGGGGGCGTCTACAGCTTGCTGGCGTCGGTGAGTGGCGACACCGCGAGTTCCCGAGCATCCGCTGGGACATCCCCGCAAGGGGATGATGGTGAACAGTGCATCACAACGGACCCGAGCACCTGTGCCTAGCCGTGCGTGGCATCGCCGTGTCCGGGAAAAAGGGGATCCTGGTGGTTGAGCCGATGACGAGCGTTTGGTCCTTTAAGGCCCCTCGGCGGAGGCAACACACCACTTTGGCCCCAGCTTCCTGTAGGCGGCACCTCCGGCCTGACCCGACCGGGGGGAATCGGCAGTCGCCTTTTCCTATCCTCCCCTCCATCTTTCACGTTCCTATGTCTTTCTCACAACTCTTCTATCTCCTACTCGTTTCTTGGATTTTCATTTTTTCCTGGCGGCGAGGGTTAACCTTGTGTGAGCAACTGCCGTGAGTTGCGTCATATTTGGTTACAGTTGAGGTGTACAGCTGGCGTGGGCAGGACTTGCTATCAAGTTCCTGTCCCGTCCCCTTGTTGGACTACGTGGTGGGTGGCTGGCACCATGACCGAAAAACTAATTTTCTTTATGGCTCCCCAACATTCAAAACCTGATCGCTCTCTCAAAAGAGGGCGGAACGAGGCAGGCAACTTCTTTAAAAAAAAAAGTAACTTTCCCCAAATATCATGTGATCCACAGTGAACAACAAGATAAACAGGCAAGAATAATATCCCCTTCCTTGTGTCAAAGTGCTTGGCTGTAACCTTAGGCATTGGCTATATGCTGTCAAAAATGGCCAGCGGCGACTTATTGCTCGAACTGTGTGATAAAGTTCAACAATCTAAGCTCTCCAACCTAACGTCCATAGAGGAAATCCCGGTCTCCGTGACTCCTCATCGCTCACTTAACACTGTTCGAGGCGTAATATCGAAAAATGATTTTCTTCACATAACTGAAAAAGAAATTCTCGAAGGGCTCATCGACCAAGACGTCATAGATGTCCACCGAATCAAAATCCGGAAGGACAAGAAGGAAATAGACACAAAACACACGATCCTGACGTTCAACACCAGCACCCTGCCCGACACAATTCACGTGGGATATTTGAAAATCAATGTAAGACAATACATACCAAACCCTCGCATATGTTTCAACTGCCAAAGGTTCGGCCGCGGCTCACAGAGCTGCCGCGGTCGCAAAACTTGCGCAAAATGTGCCTCGATTTATCACCAGTCTGATGCATGTGACGCAGCCCTGCGCTGTGCAAACTGTGAAGGAGAACATGCTGCATACTCCAGGGCGTGTCCGTCCTGGAAGAAAGAAAAAGAGATAATCACCATAAAGACAAAAGAAAACATTTCATTTAAAGAAGCGAGAAGGTGTTTTGCGCTTACAAACACATTCTCCTTCACAGGAAAAAACAAAACTTCGCTGATGTGGTGCGCAGGGGCGTAGCATCACAAAGCACTCCGGCACCTGCCAAGGCCGCTCCCACCGAGCCTCTATCAGGGCCATCCACGCCCCAGGCAGGGTCAGCGAAAGCTGCCCTGTCATTGTCAAAGCAGGGACCGCCGGTCCATGGGTCGGCATCCCGCAGGACCTCCCCACGTCGGGAGAAACCTGAAACTAACACAACCGCGGCGGCGCGGTCCTCCAGCACCTCTATAGAGGTGATGCATACAACACCCACTCCGCCTCACAGCGGCGGAACAGCTCTATTGAGCGAAAAAAAGACAGGCCCCTCATAACGGGCCCACCACATAAGTAAATCCCCTTTCATTTTCTCTCAAAAACACAAACATGGCTTTTTTAATTCAATGGAATTGCAGAGGACTTATGCGGAATTACAGTGACATAACACATATTTTAGGGTCAATTTTACCCATAGTTTTATGTCTTCAGGAGACCAATCTTGGTCCACAACATGTGCATATCCTGAAACATTATCAAACATTTAGACGCGATCGCGAGCAGGCAAATGGACTCTCAGGAGGCGTCGCAATTGTCGTCCAAAGCGGCGTCCCTGCTCGAGAAATTAAGCTCAATACAAAACTTGAGGCGGTTGCAGTCAGCATCGTCAGCTATAAAACTCTAACAATCTGTTCCGTATACATTTCTCCGCATTTTGCATTAACAGTACATGATCTAGAAGAATTGATAGATTAACTTCCAGAGCCATATCCGGTATTTGGGGATTTTAACGCTCACTCCCCTTTTTGGGGAAGCGAGCGCTGCGACTCTAGGGGCAAACAATCGAAGATTTTATCCTCTCAAGTAACATCTGTCTTTGAAATACAGGAAAAGCCAGTTATTGTTGCCCAAGCTCGGCAAAAATGAGCTTCCTCGATTTAGCTTTCGCATCACCATCGCTTTTTAACGAGTTTAAATTGGATGTTTTGAATGACCCTCTGGGAAGTGATCACCTACCTATTATCATCAGCCTCTCATCGTCTACTCCAGTCATCCCCACAAGACCACGGCGCTGGAAACGTCACCTCGCCGACTGGTCACCTTTTACAGCTAATGCCGCACTAGAAAAGGAATTTTGTGAAGACCTCACCATAGACGAAATTAACGAAAGCTTTACTACATGCATAATACCGGCCGCTACACTAGCCATACCACAAACAACAGGACTCGTACACAAAAAACATAAAGTATGGTGGACACAAGAATGCACATTAGCAAAAAAAACAACAAAATAAAGCTTGGGGCTCTCTGCGTCGTTATCCAGAAGCGGAGAACTTCATTGCCTTTAAGAGGGCCAAGGCCAGAGCGCGATTCATTCGAAGAAATGCCGAGAAATCCTCTTGGCAGAAATGTGTCCTCAATTAACAGCTCAATAACCTCGAAAAAGATGTGGGAAAAAGTTCGTAGATTCAGTAGTAACCATACCCCTTTCACACTTCCTCTATTGACTACACCTGGGACACAAACATCATTAGAAGAACAGGCCAACATACTGGGTGAGCATTTTGCTGAAGTTTCCAGTTCGTCCAATTACACAAACACGTTCCAGAAGCACAAAACAATAGCAGAAAAACAAAAACTTCCGTTTGCAGCAGGTATGCACGAGGACTACAACCAACCCATCACACTCCAAAAATTGAATAGGGTATTATCTTCGGGTAGAAAGGCAGCACCAGGCCCAGACAATGTGCATTACACTATGCTCGTCCACCTCTCTGAGGCTGCCCTGCAGGCATTGTTGAAATTCTTTAACAAAATATGGACAACTGGGTATATACCTGAGGAGTGGAAGAAAGCAATAATAGTACCTTTTCTGAAACCCGGAAAACCACCAACAAGTCCTAACAATTACAGACCGATAGCCCTCACCAGCTGCATTGCTAAATCTTTCGAAAGCATAATAAGCAGTAGACTGACCTTCACACTTGAATCTCGTCGACTCTTAGATGTACATTAATGTGGATTTAACAAAGCATGCTCGACCACTGATCACCTTGTCCGCCTAGAAAACACCATCCGAGAGGCGTTCATTCACAAACAGCACTGTATCGGGGTCTTCTTCGGGTCTTCTTCGATTTGAAGAAGGCCTATGATACCACGTGGAAGTTCGGCATCTTCCATGACCTAGCAGAGCTAGGGATCCGCGGCAGGATGCTGAACTGCTTGAACGACTTCCTGACCAACCGCACATTCAGAGTCCGTCTAGGAGCAACTCTGTCAATGACATTCACCCAAGAGAATGGCGTACCCCAGGGATGCATTTTAAGTACGACACTCTTCATAGTAAAAATGAATTCTTTGGCAAAGTAATACCCAAATCCGTAATGTATTCAGTTTATGTAGATGACCTACAGATAGCATACACTTCTTCCAGCATACTGTCCTGCGAGAGACAAATACAAATCACACTAAATAAACTGGCTGCTTGGGCAGAGAAAAATGGAATCAAATTCTATCCTCAAAAACAGTTGCTGTCCTGTTCACATTACGACGAGGCCTACAGGTCGATCCCAATCTTTGCTTGAATGAAACCACACGGCCAGTCAAACAGGAACATAAATTTTTAGGCGTCACTTTTGACAAGAAACTTACATTTCTACTACACATTAACAACCTTAAAAAGAAAGCATCCCAAGCCCTCAATGTATTAAAGGTACTCTCGCGAAAACGGTGGGGGTCCGATAGAGCATGCCTTTTACAAATATACCGCTCTTTGGTGCGCTCCAAGCTGGACTACGGGTGCATAGTATATAGTTCAGCAAGAGCATCCTACTTGAAACGACTGGAACCTGTTCATAATCTTGGTCTGCGCCTATCAACTGGAGCATATAGAACATCCCCGGTAAATAGTTTTTATGTTGAAGCTAATGAGCCCACACTAGAAGATAGAAGAGTCACACTTACGTGCACGTACATCCTAAAAACCCGTTCTCTTCCTAAACATCCCTGCTATCGCATTGTTACCAAGTGCCCATCTAGAAAATTATTCAATAATAAACCACATTTTATCAGGCCACTAATAATGCGCTTTGAAGATAAATGTGAAGAGTTAGAAGTCCTGGACTCTCTACCGAATATTGCTCAAAGTCATGAATATATGCCACCATGGTACAGCCTCCCTACGGTGTGTGACTTCACACTGACACACGTAAACAAAGCGCAAATGCCACACGAGCACATACTGCAATAGTTCTTTGTCTTACAAGAAAAATATGACACCTACACTGAATTTTACACTGATGGCTCAAAAACAAGGTCATGTCGGAAGTGCAGCAATTCAAGAAAAAAATGAAAAAAATGATACGATTACCACAGTATGCATCGGTATTTACTGCGGAGTGTTATGCCATCTTTGTAGCCGTAGAACAAATAGTAAAACAAAAGATAAAAAATAGCATCATTTACATCGATTCACTGAGTGTGCTCAAAGCGCTGCACTCTACAAATTCTGCTGAACTCATAATAGGAAAAATCATACATAACATAGTTAAAATCACAAAGCAAAAACATATTATATTCTGCTGGGTCCCTAGCCAGGTTGGAGTTTTAGGTAATGAGAGAGCAGATGCTTGCGCAGCGCAAGCTCGAATTGGTGTAGACACCACGCAATAAAAATCCACCTTTAGCGAGCTGACAATCCCAGTATCCTGTAGGCTGAACAGTATAAATAGCCCTCTTCTTCAGCGAAGTCATCCCGGGGTCCATGAAGTTATCTGCGGTGAAATGGTGCCCGCAGATGCGGTACGTGGCGCACAGCTGGGTCGGCGACTTTGCTAACAGGTCGCCCCTCTTGGCACACTCGATCCAAGCCTTCGACCTGAAATAATTATGACGCATTAAAGCCTGTGATTATTCGCTTCACTGGCTGACTTAAAAAAATCATGCGCATAGTAGGCGGTTCTAACAAAATATTGACAGCACTGTTTTATATTTTCATTAAAGCACACAGTAAAGGCGTCAATGACCTGCGGTCATGAGGAATGAGGAATGCGGAACAACTTCGTCCCCGGCTTCCTTTGTCTTCGCCAGTTGTTGCTACACCATGAAACGCAGCAGTAGCTTCCGTAATTTAATCCGCTCCATGGCGTAGTAGTGGGCATGTGTACAGACTGTAAATATTATTGCAGTCCTCAAACGGCGAAGAGATATATCGCAGAAAAAAAGATAGACAAGAAAAATAAACTCGCTGATGACAGTTATTTATAATATGTTTGCATGCAAGCATTTTAACATATCGTTCATGAAAAATTCTAACTAGATTCAACCCCTTGCGGAAGCGAACTGACGTAAACTGATTTTTTGTCTATAAAGCAGTGACTGTTGTTAATGGTTGCCTCTATGGTTTTCTTCCAGACCGTACCTATATGCGGTACGGGCGAGCGATAAACTTTCACTTGACAGTGATCGCACAGTGTCGTAATGATTGCGTAGATAGCAGTATCCGCCATGATTTTCTTATGCCCCTTTACGTGGGCACTTTCGATTGTGATCGAGCCCTCGACCGGGATCCGACTTTCAATTGCGATGGAAAATGATCGCTGATAAAGCGGTCCAAGGATCGGGAATAAGAACAGCCCTATCGCAACAGACGCAACTAAGTAGGTCCGAAACTCCCCAAAAAATTGCCAAGTTAGCAGAAAAATTTCTTGTATATTACTTATTCCAGAATAAAAAATATTTTAAATTGGTATTATCGCTAAAAATCGTACCTATCAATGCCGATCACCTGAAATTCCCTGAAACACATGTCGGCGGTGTTGACACAGATACGAGGAATTTTGCCGGAATAAAACGTATTAGAATTTGTTGTACTGCAGTCTAAAACGAGCTTTCCAGTTTATATTTTAGGCTTCTCTCTTTTGTTGTTCGTTTTCTAGCACTCTATGGCACCTAAAAAGCACATAGTAGGTTTCGAACGCAATCAGGCAGCTTGATTCCGATGCTCCGATGGCAGTCAACTACTCCTGATCGCGACTCAAACGCAATCAGGCACCTTGATTCCGATGCTCCGATGGCATTAAACTATTTCTAAATGCGGATCAAACACGATCGGGGGATATTGAGGCCCGATTAGGATCTGACCGATCATGATCAAACCTGCCCGCTTCCCATGTGAAAAAGGTATTTTCACGCGGTCGATATCAAATGTGCATTACACTGTTCGACCCACGCCATGTAAAAGGTTTGTGTTAAGATACGGGTGAGCCATCGACAAATTCTGTGTTTTAAACAGAACTTGTCGCGAGGGAATTTTGGAAAATTACGCTTTCGAAGTAATTCACACGCTCTTCCGGAAAAGACAGTACAAGAACAAACTGATTGCTCACGGCATATTATAGGCTACATGTGCAAAATACGTTCACGAAGCATAACAACCGACTTGCTACAATGTTCTTAGCTCAATAAACATCAAAATTAATCCTGCGGGCAAAAGGAAACAATTGACCGGAAAAGCGAGGCGACGCGTTGAAAAGCGCGGTGAGGTGGGCGTAACCGGCGGCGCATGACCGGCGCAGTAGCAACTTCTGTATGGAAATAGAACGCTTGGATGCAACCCGGTGGACGCGTGATAAGCTGTCGACCTTTGAAGTAGAGTGGAAGCAAACATTGGCCGCCTGGCGGCTAGTCAGACCCTTTTTTGCTAGGCCGCGAAACGGCTTGATTGTCCGCTTTTTACGTATGTTTCTCTATGCCTGCTGTCTGAAAGCAAATGCCAAAATCAAGGTCAAGATCCAAATGCGGGTACCGGGTCATAGTCATATGATCACGTGGTTAGACCATAGCTTGTAACATTCTCCGACACATTTCAGTTCGGTTTGACCTTGTGAGGCACTGAACGTCATTGTTTCATCCACATCGAACTCGGAAGTTGTACCCCGAGGAGTGCAGCTCTGGCTCTAAAAAGTGGCGATCGAAAACGAGGGCATTTATGTCTCGGAGAAGTTCACTAAAACTACACACGCCTTTTCGGTGGAAAAGAAAAGCTCTGGTCTGAGACTAATAGCTACGCGTAGCACAACAACAATAGGGAGCTGGTGCGAAAAGCTGACGGAGCAAACGCGTTGGTCATTTACAACTCTAGTGACCACGCCAAACTCAAAAAAGACCATCAGCTGTGCAGAACGAACGATATGGCAAATGTGACCAGTATGTTTTACGTATCGCCGCACACTTTTACCATCCATTTGGAGCAACATTTCTGAAGGCTTTAAACTCTTTTCACTTTAATATGCAATGTTCTGCTAACAAGGAAAATAACCTGAGACATTTAATTGAACAGATAAATCAAACATCTGGTATCTTCATGCTGACGGAGATATGGTTTACTGATGGGGCGAATATTTTCTGGCTTTTATTAAACAACTAAAATACTTTCTATCTCAGTTGACTAACCGGTCGTGGCGGTCCAGTGTGCATTCTAACTCGAAATGCATTTATTTCTGAAATACTGATGAGTTTTCGACGATAACTCAAGCCTATAATTATTGTCAGTAAAACTGAATACCACATTGTGTTCTGCTTGTTATCTCCCACTAAATGGCTCTGTTAGAATTTTTCTAGAATGCTTAGACACTTTTTTGCGTTCATCAGTGATAGCAAATTCAATTAATTTTTTTTGGCACGGACATCAACATTAACATAATGAAGAATGATTCAGCGAAACATGGGCTAGACACGCTATAAAAAAGCAATGCATTGTGATGACCCCCCATAATGCGCAGGTCCACACGGGACGGAGAGGCAAAGAGACACCGTATGGCTCAGTTTAAACAAACAGATATATTCAATAATTACACATGATAATGATTATACATCAGAGGCTGGGGCGTCCGAGCTTACGTGCCGACGACTTCATGGGGACGATGGAGGGGCTCCGGAGTTGAGCTCGAACGGTTGCTGGCAGAAGCTGCACGCCGTCGGGCTTCGGCGCTGAAGGCCCCCTTGGCGAACGATGTCGTCCTGAGCGTGCCTCTTCGGTACTCCTTGTCGATTTTTATATCCTCTTATCCCCACACTCCCTAGGGTGAGGACGCCCACGCCGGAGTGGGGGGGGGCTAGGGCTTTCACTTGGGCGCACAAACACACCACCGCACTTATGGTCTCGCCCCCCTCACGTGTTGAGTCCGAGGGAAAGAAGGTTGTCGTCGAGGTAGCGTCGGCTGTGGTAAGGCGCGCTCTGGCTGGTTGACGGTTCCCGCGGGTCACCGACCTCCGTTCTCCATCAAATGACACTCGCCACTCAAGGCCGGAACGCGAGGTCACTAAAAGGCCGGGAAAGTCGTCCCTTGTCCTGGGATGTGCTCGGAAGGGTTGATTGATGATGCCCGCCGTCTTGCCACGGGGCCAGGCCCGCCGAAACGAGGCGCCTTTGTCCCCGGGACGGCTACGGCAATTGGGGAAGATAACGCCCGCCTCCCGAAGGCCGTGGCGGCGGCGGCGTTCGACTCGTGCCGACACTATGGAAACCCACCGCTGCCACCAAGAAGAAGCACGCGAGGTTGCCGCGCAGATAACACCAGGAGAGGCTCCTGCCACGAGCCCTCGCGAGTCCCAAAGCAGACAAAGGGTCACAGACTTACTTAGTATGACTCATGAAGGCCGATATCCGCAGCGAAATCGGAAAGCTAAGTCGGACTAATGGCGTAAACAGAGCGGAGTTATGAACTGGTTAGAATTGTGTAATGCCGCAGCTCATAACATTGCTATGTGCTTATGTGTTAAGTTATCGGAGTTGGTAGTTAAACCTTTCTGTCATTAAGTAACACCTTCACAGGAGAGCATGCGGAGCGCATGCAGAGCCTGCCCTACTTCCTTTTGTTATCTATATTTTTGTCTGTGCCGTGATCGTGCTAGAAGTGGGAGTTCCTTTGTAGCTGTGGTAAATTTATTTCGTCCAGTTTTGACTAGAAAGGAGAGGCTTGGGTGCGGAGTTTTATGTTTATCTGTAAAAGAAGATCAGTGCTGCCCCTGGAGACGCCAGTTATGACAGCTGAGGCATATGGTGTTGTGCAGTGGTGTTGAGTGCAGCGAAAAGTGTTTTGTCGGACGCACTGTGCGAGGCGATTAAGAAAGGAGGGGAGCTGCACGGACTCAAATGTTCGGAGAACATTCTTCTGGAGGGTGAGCGAGTGTGACGTTCCTTGTGTGTGCTACGAGGGTCCGCGTTCGACGGCGCGGCGTAGACGGAGCCCCCAGTGGCGGCGAAAGCACAACCGGACCCCCTTACATGTTTCTACTGTATATGGCTGCAAGCAACTTGAGTGGGATTGCTTTCGGGCCTGCCGCCGTGGACAGCACGGAGACGACCCAGGTGACAGCGGCATCATCAATTACCGAGCCATACTCGTTGAGAGTGAACGACCAGAACGAAGGGGTTTAAGCACAACCGGACCGCCTTACATGTTTCTACTGTATATGGCTGCAAGCAACTTGAGTGGGATTGCTTTCGGGCCTGCCGCCGTGGACCGCACGGAGACGACCCAGGTGACAGCGGCATCATCAATTACCGAGCCATACTCGTTGAGAGTGAACGACCAGAACGAAGGGGTTTAAGCACAACCGGACCCCCTTTCATGTTTCTACTGTATATGGCTGCAAGCAACTTGAGTGGGATTGCTTTCGGGCCTGCCGCCGTGGACCGCACGGAGACGACCCAGGTGACAGCGGCATCATCAATTACCGAGCCATACTCGTTGAGAGTGAACGACCAGAACGAAGGGGTTTAAGCACAACTGGACCCCCTTTCCATAGTGTCGGCACGAGTCGAACGCCGCCGCCGCCGCGGGGAGGCGGGCGTTATCTTCCCCAATTGCCGTGGCCGTCCCGGGGACAAAGGCGCCTCGTTTCGGCAGAACCTGGCGATGTGTCCGCGACCCTGGCAAGCGAAGCATACGATTTCTTCAAAATCTCGCATACCGCGCCTGTAGCTTTGTGGCGGTCTCCGGTTTCCAGCGAATGGGCGCTGTTGAGCGCGCGCTTACACCTGGCGTTCCACCTGCTGAGATAGCAGCTGTTCTAAGCGACCTAACCGCTCTGTCAAGAGAGCAACCTCAGGGTTGAGCACCGCTCTCTCTATGACGCGTACTCTCGCTGCGGCTGTCGTTAACTCCTCTTTTCGTTCTTCATCCAATGCGGCCGCCACGGCTTGGTCGAAATTGCTCGGCTTGCGCGAGAGCACGAACCGGCGCACGGGGTCTTGCAGACCAGCCACGAACAAAGCGGTCATTTCCTCTTTAAGTAAATCATCCGCGTATTTCTTCTTTAGCTGGTCTCCTTCCTCCTCCCTGCTTAACGTATCGCGTGCTAGGCGCTGAAGCCGCGACGCAAATGTTCGCACGTTCTCCCCTACCATCTGTCCCGCGTCACGGAACCTCTGTACCCGCACGTGACGTGGTTCAGTGTCGAAATGCTCAAACGCGAGCTTCTTAAATTCCGCAAATGATTTTGTGGATTTTACTTTTTCGTCTCGCCATGCAAAATCATGAGCAGCTCCTGCCATCTTACACCTCGCCATTCCCAGCATTTGAGCATCGGACCATCCCCCCATTTTCCCAATCTCTTCTAGCATGGAAAAGAAATCGCAGATTGGAACCCCTGTCTTATCTCCCGTAAACGTCGGAATGACGCTTCCTAATGCCAGCATGCTTGCTCCGAGCGACGGCTTTGGAGTGGGAGCTCCCTCAGATACAGACATTTCTTTTTTTTTCGCTCAAGCCCTCCGGTGCCTCAAGCCTCTCAAATGGGGGTAAAAGTCCCACAATCAGTCCCGTGATTCCCTTTTGATTACAATTTTGAAGTCATGAATGTCGCAGCATTCAGAGGACATTTGCTTTTGAGACCCCACTTCTGACACCAGTGTGATGACCCCCCATAATGCGCAGGTCCACACGGGACGGAGAGGCAAAGAGACACCGTATGGCTCAGTTTAAACAAAGATATATTCAATAATTACACATGATTATGATTATACATCAGAGGCTGGGGCGTCCGAGCTTACGTGCCGACGACTTCATGGGGACGATGGAGGGGCTCCGGAGTTGAGCTCGAACGGTTGCTGGCAGAAGCTGCACGCCGTCGGGCTTCGGCGCTGAAGGCCCCCTTGGCGAACGATGTCGTCCTGAGCGTGCCTCTTCGATACTCCTTGCCGATTTTTATATCCTCTTATCCCCACACTCCCTAGGGTGAGGACGCCCACGCCGTAGTGGGGGGCGGCCTAGGGCTTTCACTTGGGCGCACAAACACACCACCGCACTTATGGTCTCGCCCCCCTCACGTGTTGAGTCCGAGGGAAAGAAGGTTGTCGTCGAGGTAGCGTCAGCTGTGGTAAGGCGCGCTCTGGCTGGTTGACGGTTCCCGCGGGTCACCGACCTCCGTTCTCCACCAAATGACACTCGCCACTCAAGGCCGGAACGCGAGGTCACTGAAAGGCCGGGAAAGTGGTCCCTTGTCCTGGGATGTGCTCGGAATGGTTGATTGTTGATGCCCGCCGTCTTGCCACGTGGCCAGGCCCGCCGAAACGAGGCGCCTTTGTCCCCGGGACGGCCACGGCAATTGGGGAAGATAACGCCCGTCTCCCCGCGGCGGCGGCGGCGGCGGCGTTCGACTCGTGCCGACACTATGGAAAGGGGGTCCGGTTGTGCTTAAACCCCTTCGTTCTGGTCGTTCACTCTCAACGAGTATGGCTCGGTAATTGATGATGCCGCTGTCACCTGGGTCGTCTCCGTGCGGTCCGCGGCGGCAGGCCCGAAAGCAATCCCACTCAAGTTGCTTGCAGCCATATGCAGTAGACACATGTAAGGGGGTCCGGTTTTGCTTAAACCCCTTCGTTCTGGTCGTTCACTCTCAACGAGTATGGCTCGGTAATTGATGCCGCTGTCACCTGGGTCGTCTCCGTGCGGTCCACGGCGGCAGGCCCGAAAGCAATCCCACTCAAGTTGCTTGCAGCCATATACAGTAGAAACATGTAAGGGGGTCCGATTGTGCTTTTGCCGCCACTGGGGGCTCCGTCTACGCCGCGCTGTCGAACGCGGACCCTCGTAGCACACACAAGGAACGTCACAGCATGCTGAAATACTATCAATCTTCCTATCAGAGCTACCGAGAATTCATCTCTAATAGACGTGTTCATTACAAATATAAATCCGAATTCGATTAAGGCTGGCGTCTTCGTACCGGATGTAAACAACCTTTTGCCAATATTTTTATATTTCAAGGGACATTAAAGAAATAAGGAATCTGGTGAGCACACCTTATTCGACCAAATACATAACAAAATAGTTTCATTATTCGTACGATAATGGTACTAAAATCAGGAATGTTTTTGAAATAGGAGATGCAGATTACGCCTACGAAACGCAAAACGGGCCCGTGTGCAGTGGGATTTCAGAGCAATGTCAGTGCACGTTAAATGTCCCCAGGTGGTCGAAATTATTCCGGCGACCTCCACTACGTCACCTCTTCCTTTCTTCTCTCACTCCCTCCTTCATACCTTCTCTTTACGGCATGGTGCGGACGTCCGCCGAGGGATTTGAGACAGTTACTGCGTCATTTGCTTTCCACAAAACGAAGTTTCAATTTCATTTTTTCAGTGATTTTCTTCAAAAACCAAATTTCAATTTTTTTGTGAGTTAGGCGAGGCGCAGAGGCTCAGTGGTTACAACTGGTGCGCTCTAGCACGCGGGATAAAGCGGCCGCGTTAGCACAGCGTAAAGGCAGAGATGCCCGTGTGCTGTACGCTGTAAGCGAATGTAAGAGAACCCAGCCGGTAGAAATAAGTCCAGACCCCTCCATTACAGAACCTCTTTATCTGTGCCATCTTTCACTTCTTTTTTAATACCGACCCATATGAAGGAGCTCAGGTGGGCACTGAAAAATGACAGTTACTGCCCATTTTCTTTTTGTTATCAATTTCCTTTTTTTGTAGTTTTATGGTTATTTTACTTTCAACCGTGGGGAAACTTCAATAGTGCATGTTCTCTATATGGCGCTCGGCTACTTATCTCCTATAGAGAACAGTCACTATTGAAGCTTCATCATGGTTGAAAGTAAAAGAACCATAAAACTACAAAAAAGGAAATTGATAACATAGAAAGGAAAGGGGAAGTGGTTAGGGCGCTCGGCTACTGATCCGGAGTTCCCGGGTTCGAACCCGACCGCGGCTGCTGCGTATTTATGGAGGTAAAACGCTAAGGCGCCCATGTGCTGTGCGATGTCAGTGCACGTTAAACATCCCCAGGTGGTCGAAATTATTCCGGAGCCCTCCACTACGGCATTTCTCTCTTCCTTTCTTCTTTCACTCTCTCTTTTATCCCTTCCCTTACGGCGCGGTTCACGTGTCCAACGATATATGAGACAGATACTGCTCCATTTCCTTTCCACAAAAACCAATTATTATTATTATACATGTTCTCTATATATTGAAAATGCCTCCGCGCTCTGTGCGGATCTCACATCATAGTAAACTTGAACATGTTCATCTGTTAACGAGCGATATCTCATTGCACGTAATTGAAAAAAAATTCTTTTTCATCTTTAACCTTGCCATGTCTGTATTTCCGGTAACGATCAATAACCACCTGACTCCCCAGTCACGTGGTTATTGAAAGTACTAAGTCCAGGCATGTTTGCAATGAGCGTTAATGTGGTGTTGTCGACACGCCGTTTTGCTTTGCGCACTTGTTCCACAGACCCTGCACAAGATGGTTTTGGGGTGCGCTAGAATGAGAATAAATGAGTGGAGGTTATTACTCTTCTCGCGCTCGCAGTCCCGCTATTATATGAGCCGGGACGAAGCAAAGGGCAAGTGGAGTCTTGATGAGCTTTTAAATCGCCTTGGGTTCCTCCACCCCGATTATGAAGCCACGCTACTTCGGGTCTCATGGTATACGAATAATCTCGACCCTTAATATTCTGCGAGCGACATTCATTTTATGCAGGCATACTTAAAGCTGCATATGTTTTTCAACATCATGAATTGTGTTGTGGCCTCAAAATATAAAGGTTTATTTCGGCCTGAAATTTTCCTTCTCAGGCGACGGCGAAGCGTAGAAACACCGAACAATAGAGTGAAAAATGCGTTAAATGTATTTTCTTTTGTAACAAAATATTTAATTACTCTGCTGACCTCATAACGCGCCAGTAAATTCACGTAAGAAGTATCGTTCTAATAATAAAGGGTTTGTGAAGTCGGTTTTCAAATTATGCGACGGCATTTCATTTATGTGGTTGGCTGTGAACGTTGCGGTTTAATCCGTGTGGTATAACCTCACTGGAGAAATGCATGCAAACAGACCCGTGTTCTTAGGTCGTAGCAGCACAGCGTGTGCATAAGATTTTCAGCGGCGAGTCAAAAATTGGAGGGGACACTTAAGCTCTGCTTTAAGGGGATGACTCGATAGCGTAATACGTTAATTCCATTATTTCCAGAAGGTTATTATCTGCGTTACATTCATAGATTGCTGAGTGTCCTCATAATCCTTCGGTGGGCCTTGTGCGGCCCAGGTAGCTCTATCCGAGCGACAAACAAATAATTTCCGCCTGCCATGGTGGGCAGTTTGCCGACAATACGGTGCGAAGGATGTGATGGCGCCGCAAGGTCACGTGACCTAGGTGGCCCACCTGCCACCTAGGTTGCCGCGTGGGCAGCAACTGCCCCAGCCGGGCTCGTAATTTTTCTCTCACAACGCCGACAACGCCGACACCGGGTTTTCTGCGTAAGGGGCCTTTAACGCTGTCGCGTTAGAATGGTTCTTCCATCTTTAGAGCCGGTTGAAAGCTAGGGCTGTTTTGACAAGTGGAATTGTAGGCAATGCGCGCAAGTTTTTCTTAGTGGTAGCAGCCTTCCGGAAAGGTTCATAATGACTATTTATTTACTCAGCATACTCCTAAACATCCTCTTCCGCAAGCAGAGCATAGGTGGCTTAGAAGGGTAGTAAAGAAACTGATTGAATTGGGTCGCCCTTTCCCTCGAACGGTGCCGGCGACTCAAGTGAAGAAAACAGCAAAACTTTTTATTGCAAGCCAGCGCGCAACATTTTAATTTTTCACGTACGTACGTGCCTTTATATATTTACCCTATGCTCGACGGTTTTTTAAAATGCGGAATGATTCTTGAAACGCTGATGTCAATTCATTTATAACGCATAAAAACTAAAGTTGAGTTCATCAGCGACGACAAGAATATTTAAAAGGTTGTTTCAATTACTCTTCCAAAGAAGAAAATGAAAGGAGACTATCACGCTTAAAATAAGAAAAAAATTTCTCTGACTCACGGCCTAACTTGATTCACGGTCTATTGTACTGCCGCGCAGTAGCATTTTTTAAACTGTCTCCAAAACCGTGAAAGCTGTGTTAATATCCAAGAAAGAAGGTAACCCACTTCCAGTGCTCAACTAACTCCCCGTATCTCCCATGGATTCTGCTATAGTACTTGCTGACCACACCATGCCTAACTGTATTTAAAATTTCCTTCAGGAAGAAGATATTTTGTCACATTACCAGCGGCTTTGTAAAGCGATTTCGGCAGTCTTTATATATCACTTTTTGGCTTGCGAGGTTGACAGTGCTAGCTAGGCAAACGAACAATCTTGAATTTTAGCTAGCTGTTTGACCTCGTACTTTATCTAGCTTTGAAACTCAATCGACTCGAATGCCTGATTTTATTCTTGTATGGGTATCAACTTACTGAACGGGCGCAACCAGTACATAACTATTTCCGAAGATGACATTGGCGCTCTTACGTTCACATCTACTGTCCGTTAATGGAGAGTGCTTGGGCCGATGCCATTATCAGATATTATAATGACATTGTATGTGTGGTTAATGAACCTGTAGATTTTCTCATGTATGCAGATTACAGTGTTTTCTTCAAAGATGTCCGCTTAGAAGTTGATTAGGTACTCATTAACTTGGCGCTTAACAATATTTTTGAATAAAATAATATGTTTATAAAACTAAACTCCAAAAAAAGCTTTTCTTGGCTTTACAGCAAAACCTAAGCTAATATAATTTTCTCTTTTCTTTGGTTCTACACAAATTACCACACTAAAGGAATATAAATATCGCTGTCTGAATTGATTGTGGTATAACAATATAATATTTTCTGTGTACCCTCAAGCCGCAACTTAGCTATATATACCTAGCGTTCTACATGTAGGACGCCAATTTTTTGAACACTAACTCTAAAAGTTTATTATGTAAAAGCTGGCGCCTGCTGACGAAGGTTCAAGAGGCTTTAACTTTAACTGTGCAAAAGTTGTGTTGTGTGTTCATTTTTGTACCTTGTGCGTGTTCAGACAAAATCGACACTCTTCGCTTAACGCCATTTCCAGATTTGACATCACCGATTACAGTATGATTGTACAAGACAATCAAAATATTTTTGCACATTGCCACAAGAAAACCAACGCACGTTATGAAAAATGTGATCGCAAAGTCAATGTGAAATGTTTGTAGCTCTACCAAACATAACAGGTAGCGAATTTGCTTAATATTCAACATTATGAGACGGCTCAAAATTCGTTGTTTAGGTAACTATTTCCACCAATAAAAGGGTGATTGTGATTTCTGAAGTGAAATGAAAGTTTTATATAACAATATTTTGTCGTTTTCTAACTTTTGAAGTTTAGGCATATATGGGCTAAGTTCGAACGAGCGAATTTTTAGTACTTTATTCCACAATTACAAAAACTATGCTTATTGCGCGATCAACTCAAATATACCAGTGTCGTTAACACCGTATTATGTGGATCTGTTACCAGGCAGAAGTTATTAAATTCAGGTGCACTATCTCGGACGCGCATAGAATCGCAAACATTTCCATTTCAATCTCTGCACGCGAATGAAGTAAGTTCTTGCTTCCCATTTCTTGTCTTTTGCCTCTTAACTTTAAAATATTATTACGTTCAGGGAAGTTTTCTAAAAAAAAAGAAATGAAAGCCAAAAGTAGGCGGTGGGCTCTTGCTAAAGCTTAGTCCACGCTAAGCGCCCCGTGTTCATTATTCTAGATTTAGAATGGAATGTTACAATATTTTGATGAAACGAGCCATAACAATGAACTTTTGTTTAACAAGAGTGAGAACGACGTAATTTACGGGTATCTAAAGAACAGCTTTGTGTTCCCCAACCACGAAGAAATAAGCCTCGATCCATTATTCCACTAAAAAAAAACGATTCCTCTTAAGTGATAAGCTCTCTATTGATGTAACAAGAAAAACAGTTGCTCTTGCTGCCGCCAGGTTAGTGACACTCCACTCCTTATAAGCAGTCCTCGAAATAGAAATTCTGGGGAATTAAGGACAAAACATTTTTCAAAACTTGTCAAAGAAACACCATGGCTCTTCGTTGCAGGCATAAAGAATGCCTTCACAGTCGCAATGACGTTCATTTGAAACTTTTTTTCTTCGACAAGGAGAACGCTGATAATTTACCGTTCCGTCAATGCTACTTTAAACCTTGTTCGAGCAAATCTGCTTACGAAAGCTAGAAGTAAAGCTCCGTAAGCACAAAATTATGCACGACTTTCACAGCTTCTGTGGACACCGATAGCTAACTTAGCGCAGCTAAGTAAATGAAAAGAGTCATGTCTTCGAAAGGGCTTGGTGGACATGAAACGCATAAGTAATAAAGATGAAACGTGTTGGGTTTGATGGGGGGGGGGGGGTGCGTGGGGGAGCGTGTGTGTGGGGGTTGTGTGTGTAAGTAAAGCGCCGTAAGCGCAAAATCGTGCACTGCTTTGACAGCGTCTGTGGACACAGATAGCTTAGTGCCGCTAAGTAATTGAATATAGTTATGTCTTCGAAAGGGGTGGCCGGACATGAAATGCATTAGTAATAAAAAGGAAACGTGTTCATCTGCTAAAACTTCTGAGATACAAACGACGCTCAAATGGACAAATTCAATACGATTAGTCTAGCACTGCTGGGTGTAACACAAGCGGAGCATTGCGCGGCCCCCACTACTACAGCCACCGACAACGCTCAACTTCTCAGTATACTGTACTCGAATGTTCACTATATGTGTATTTTAAGGTCATAATGTGTGGATTTTAAGGCCCCGTAGACATGTAAGTGCAGCTGTTATACCACATTGTCGCGATCTTTCAAGTAGTTTAACTAGAGAAAATGTTTCAAATATTGCACGTCCCAGCTATCCATACAATAGCTTTCTAACTGCGGTACCTCAACAATGTTAGGATTCTTTCCCTGTAAGAATTCTGAAAAAACCTAAGCATACTAGAAAGCCTTGGATAACTAACGATTTATTAAATAAGATAAATGGCGAAATGACTTGTTCAACACGTTTATTAAGACCAGAGAAATAAATGAGCGGTTTAAATATAAAAAAACAGCGAAATGAGTCAAGTGGTGAACTACAGAAAGCTCGCACAGCGTATTACATGAACAAGTATATTATAGCAATGTACAAGTGCCCTCAAAAGGCATGGACCTTGTTGAAAAGAATACTTTCACAGAAAAGTGACACTATGCCCCACGGGTTTGTCGTAGATAGCAGAAGTCACGCAGGTGAGACATTGTTAAACCTATTTAACAATCTTTTTCCTACGACTGGTGCATCTCGCAGAAGCTCGGTCAGTTCATGCGTAAATCTAAGTAATACTGAAATAGATTCAATTTTATTTTACCCCAACCACACCAGATGAATTTCTAGGAGTGATAAAAAATATAAGCTATTCTTCTGCTTGTGGTTATGATGGCATTGCTGTCCGACCAGTGAAATCAGCATCTGAAATTGTTTGCGTGCTCCTTTCCTATATTTGCTACACAATAATGCGGCATGGTATATTCCCACACAGCTTGAAAATTGCCCGCGTCTGCGCAATACATAAGGGCGGACCTAAGAATGTTCTCGCGAACTACAGACCTATATATGTATTACCTGTTTTTGCAAAGATACTTGAGTGTATAATAACTAATATACATTAAAATTTTTATCAAGGAAGAACATAATAACAAGACAACAGAATGGATTTCAGAAAGGAAAAACAGTTCAATCTCCCTTATTGAACATCAAAGAAAAAAAATATCTAGTATAGAGAATATGATGTACACGGTATGCATATTCTTAGATTTTAGGAAAGCTTTTTGCCGGATTAAACATGATATATTATATATTAAACTTTATAACTATGGCATTCGTGGAATCGCGCTTGACTTAATGAAAAGTTACTTGCATAACCGTTACCAGTTTGAAAAATCAATAGCTTCACATCATCGACTAAACTGATACAGTATGCTGCCCCGCAGATATATATCTTAGGTCCCTTTTTATTTATTCTGTATATTAATCACATTTTATGTATTCCTGGAACTCCTGATATTATTTTATACGCTGAATACGCAAATATCTTTTTTCAAGGAACCGACATAACGAGCATATTAGCAGAGGCGAATACATAGCATGAGCAATTATCTATCTGGTGATATCATAATCAGCCAGTTCTCAACAACAACTAAAAACTATATGATATTTCGACCCAAAAATAAGGCAGCAGTTTGTTATATAAAGCTGGAATTTCAGGAAAAAGTGATAACGCAAGTAAGCAAACAGAAATTTCTAGGCGGGATTTTTCACGAACACCTTAACTGGACACCACACATCGACAGCATCTGAACCAATATATCGAAAACCTTAGGTATCCTAAACAAATTCAGGTAGATACAGCCCGCGTGGTTAAAACGACAGTTGTACTAAGCAATGATCTACTCAGGACTAAGTTTCTGCGTATTAGTGCGGGGCACGACATCAAACGGCAATCTTTAACGGCTTCATATCATTCAGAAGAAAGCGATTCGATCTATTGAAAGATTTTCAGCACGTGACCATACTAGTTTTTTTACTATTAAAAGAAGATTCTTACATTTCCTAACATATTTCGCCAAGAACTAGCACTAAGAATTTATAACGAAATCAAGCGTGATCAGCCAGGTTTTTTTGCAACATATGAACGCGCTGATTGTGACTACGAGCTGAGAAAACTAGTGTTTACTTCAAACCTGCTCAGAACATCTTATGGGAAGCAGGCGGTTAACTCTCAAATGCCTGCTCTTTAAAACATGTTTCAAGAAATAATTCAAACAGTTTGTAATTACAACTCAGTAATTAGTTTTAAAAGACAAGTTAGAATTTTTTATTAGATAAAACATAATAACTACCCTTTTGAGATGTACGCTGTCTTGATTTGTTTTTTACCTTGTTTTGTATTGTATCTTGTATTGTGCCTTTGTGTTGTATTCTACCTTCTCAGTGATTGATGTTTTAATAATGGCGTCTTGTACTGCATCTTTCTTATTGTTTTTGCCTGTGCAGCCATTGCTGCCTCATTATTCTTTGTTGTTCTTGGCGCGACCAACCACTTGTCTGTCCTCAGGCAATATTCCGGAGACGAGGCCTCGTCAGGCGTGCATTAAATTCCTTTAGGCTCGCCGACCTTAACAATGCTCTATACCTATGTGCGATATTCGGTCCTGTATTGTACGCCCAGTTCTGTCAAAATAAAATGAGCAAACAACAAAACAAACAAGCCATACTATAAAATAGAAGGTGTTATCACCTTTGGAATTTAATTTTTCTAGTAATAAACGCTTAGTAAAATGATACCTGCAGCGCAAAATCCATCCACAGCTAGTGAACAGTTGGAATTTGTGGCATCAGGGCTCGGAAACGCGAATCTATTACACCGTAAGGCGGCAAGAGAATGGTAATGACTTGGTTGTCGTTGAGCAACCACAGACGATGAAACAAAGAGCAAGGTAAATAAAGGGTTGCTCCGGCATTGCTTGTGAAGCTCCTTCATGGCGTCTTCGCCTTTCGCTTCCCTCAGACAACTTCTTGCATCGTTTTGTGCGGAATACACCGTACGGTGTCGATGCTGACGACGCCTTGCCTCCACTTTGGCGATGAGAAGTGCAGTATCTTCAGGAGGATGCCTAATGGCTCCTCATTCTGCGCCACGATGTGCGGGCTATTGATGGGCTCGCAATGTTATTTCACCTTGTCCAGACGTCGTAAGGCGTGCGCAGAGGCAAGTTATCTTATCGTCTATTTTCCCACAGTATAATAGAGGGGGAACGCCTTGCAACTGGTCGGCTAGTTCACGAGAACACGGAAGCGGCACTGCACACGGCGGCCATCGATGGTCGGCGCGCAAATAGCGCTGCTTGTCAGTCCGACTTTGCGCAGATGCGCACGGTTGTGTTGTTTTACGTTATTCCCGCATGCACCTCCTCATGAACACCAAATTGGCTGAGGGAAAAAGGCCTGATCTTTGAGTGAGAGAAGTGCAACAAAATAAGACAAAGGGCTTAAATACACTTATTGATAAGAAATTCCGCAATTCATTTCACATTTGGCAACAGTGTGCGAAATTTAATCTTAGACTGGCGTACGCTAAAATGTGCGTACCAGTTTCATTACCACTGCTGTGTTGAAACCAGGAGCTTTTCACTGCATTTTTTACCAGTGCCTTGGGCGGTGGGCGCTGTACAACGCGAATAAAACCTCCGGAGTTGGGCTGTAATTATTGATGCTTTAAATATAATTGCATGGCAACCTCGCATGACAACTATGGCCGCCATTACACAAAAAACAACACCGATGTGTTTCAGATCAAAAACAGGCAAATTGCTTATCCGAAATGCAACCTACAGCGGGATGTCCAACGTGAACCATCTGTCATTTCCAGTTCGGAGATTGATATTATCAATTGAAAATAAGTGGAGAATTCTTTACAATACAAGAGCACGTTGAGGAAAACCGGGTGCCGGAAGTTAATCGGGAGTGCTCCACATCGCAACATCGCATAGGCAATGTAGAGTTTTCGGACGTTAAACACCACATGCCATTTCATGTTCTTGACAAGGGCGAGTGCGTCTTCATTCCCTCCCTGATTTTCCCCCTTCATTTTTTCTTCGTTCTCTCCTGGAGAATAACTTTTCTCCTATATTGCATACAATATGCAACTAAGAGTAGCCTTCAAGCGGCCTCGAAGACTCGCGAAAACCTCTCTTCCTGGTCTGTGCATATTCCTTATTCAACACAGCCTTCTTCATTTCTTTCGAAATTAGTATGAGCCGTTGGACTCTGCGCCTGCAAGCCAAGCTCTGTAACAATTTTTTCAGGGGAACCCACTATTATATAGCGTGAGCTACACTGGCCGAGGTTGAGTAGTTTCGCGTGGCTCCTGAAGAGCCGTGCTGCGCATGCGCGAGGAGCACCAGCTGGCGCACTGGCGCCGGCGCGTGCCCAGCTGTGCGCCTCCGTTGCGCAGTAGCCAAGTAGCTGCGCCGGAGCCGCTTGATAGCGCCTCTCCTTTTATGCGCATGCGCAGAGGTATCAGTGGGGGTACACATATAGCGGGGCGTTTTCCAGTGAGGTATAGCCACGGAGGAGAGCGAAATTGCTGCTCAGCGGCTCAGCGTAGCTCACGCTACGTATATCCTGGCATAGCCGAGCTAAGCCACTGATAGTTTTTTCCACAGGTGCTCGCTATCCATGCTATGTCCTTCCGGGCCTTTGTCTGCTTAGAAACAGGACTTATTACACTGCGCGAGTACTAATGTTCGGTGTCTCGGCACCTTCGGATGAAGACTGAAGAAATATTCCAGAAAGGCAAAAAAGCTCTCCTAATAAAGCACGCTGCTTGAAAATTTGATGCATAGCTGAATATAGACGACTCACAAAGGTCACAATATGCCAACGAGAAAGCTAGAGTTTTTGTTCTTTTGTTATCGCTATTTAGTGACCAGACTTGACCTCGGTGAAGATCCTCTGAGGCGCAATTTATTACGCGTTTGATTTTGAGAAAAAAATACTTACACTGCACATATATTGTTATGATAGCAGAAATCTCTTCTAGACAAATTATAGGGCGTATTATTTGTTGTTCGATAATATTTTTCAGGTGAGTAGAATTTCGAACGCTTTTATTAGTTTTTTATGCTTGAGGAAAGCTACAAACGACACTCTCATGAGAACGACTAAGCGTAATGCAATTTTGTGATGGAATACAACGGACGAAGCCCAGCGGATCTCTTTAAAAGTGGTAGCAATATTGTGCCAACCAAATTCGCCTGTCCTGCTGCAGTGTTGGCGAGAATACTTCTAGATCTCTCCCGCATGGCGAGAAGACGGTAGCGGACGTTGAATTCTTATTTGGTCTCGTACATGAGGAATGTAAGTCAAAATGCCCTCTTCTTTGGCTCGTGTTTTATTTCGTCGGAGGGGATACATAACTGCAGACGCCTGTGTTGCGTTTCTTATAGAATGAGTTGCATGCATCTTCACCCAGGAGGCAACTTCGATGAGGCTCAGTAAAAATTGCCAATTCCAGTCGCAGATTCAAAGCATCATCTGCACCGTCATGAGCTTAACTACGTTCATTGGAGGACAGAGGCCTCACCCATTCCTCTCCAATCAAATCTTTACTGAGCCAGCTGCGGCTACCTTATCCCCGTAAACATTTTATCTCATCCGCTCACCTTCCTGCCTAACCCTGCTACGCTTGCCTTCTCTTGGTCACCAGTCCGTTTCCCTTAACGACCATCGGTTATCTTGTCTTCCCATTACATGCCCTGCCCAAGCCCATTTCTTCTTCACTCCGACTAAGATGTCATGAACCGACCTTTGTTCTCTGACCCACTCTGCACTCCTCTTGTCCCTTAAAGTTACACCTATCATTTTCCTTTCTATGGCACGCTGCATTGCCCTAAATTTAATTGAACCCTTTTCGTTAACATCCACGTATCAGCCATACAGTCGAGTACCGGTAAGATACAGGTGTTATAGACTTTTATCTTGTGCGAGATATTGGTAAACTGCCATTCATGATCTGACGGAACTAGCCAAATAAGCTCCATCCTATTCTTTTTATTTTACTTATATTCCTGTCGTTATTGGGATCTGCGGTCACTATCTCCTATAAGTTGACGTAGTCCTCAACCACTTCCAGCACTTCACTACGAATTCTAAATTTCTGTTCTCTTGACACTCTGTTCAACATTACTTTGGTTTTATGCGTATTAAATTTCAGGATCACCGTTTTGCTCTGCCTGTCTAAATATTCGTTCATGCTTTGGTATTTGTCCCCTCAGTGACTTAGCTAGGCGATGTCATCAGCGAATAGCAGATTACTAAGCTATTCTTCGTTAACTCTTATCCCCAACTGCTCCGAATCCATGCCTATGAACACCACTTGTAAACAGGCGGTGAATTGCATGGGCGAAATCGTGCCTCCCTGCCGGACACTCTTCCTTAGAGGAATTTTATTGCAGAGTTTTTAAAGGACGGTGGTAGCTGTGCAGCTGTCATAGATATTTTCCAGTATTTTTACATTAGGCTGTTTTATGCCCCGATTCCGCTGTGCGTGCATGACTGCTGAGATTTCCACGGAGTCATAAGCTTTGTCGTAATCAGTGAAGGCTATATATAGGAATTGGTTTTATTCGGCGCATTTCTTTATCACCTGATTGATTGTGTGAGTAAGTTCTAACATCGAGTATCCTTTGGTAAAGCCTGCCTCATAATTTGGTTGATTTAAGTTTCAAGTTGTCGTCACTCTACTAGCGATTACCTTACTAAATAGCTTATAGGCGGCAGAGAGAAAGGGGATCGGTCGTTAATTTTTCAAGTTTTTGACGTCGCCTTTGTCATGGATTAAGACGATGTTAGTTTTTCCAAACTTCTGGTACGGTCGAGGTCGTAAGGCATTGCGTATACAGGGTGGCTAGTTTTTCTAGCACAATCTCTCCCCCCCCCCCCCCGTCCTTGAGCAGATGTGTTGTGACCTGACCCTTTGTAGTTGATTTCCCCCTTTGCATTGCTCCTAAGACTTTCTTTACTTCCTCTTCGTTTACTGGCGGGATGTCCCATTACTCTGCTCTGCTGCTTCTCGCTTTAACACTTTGGTTACATTGGTTACAGCGTATATTTGTGTAGAATTCTTTGACTACTTTGTATTATCCATATTGGCAATGACATTGCCCGCGTTGTCTCTTAACGCATTCATCTTATTTTTGCCTATGCGCAGTTTCCTCTTCACCGCTTTTAGGCTACCTCCATTCTTTAGAGTACGCTCCATTCTCTCCATAATTAACTTGCTTATGTCGGTTACCTTGCTCTTATTGATAAGTTTTATAGCGGTGATAGATCTGTTGTGTCTGTGGGGATGTAGGCTTTCATGCATTGGCGTTTGTTAATCAGATCTTTGGTCTCCTGAGATAGCTAGTCTGTATCCTGTTTAACGATGCTACCGCTTACTCCTACTGTGCATTCGTAATGATCGCTGTGCTATAGTTATTCAGCGCTGGAAACTTCTACCGAGCTGTCTCCCATTGCAAAGGAGACGACGCGCGTGGGAGCCAGGTAAGAAACGCTGGGTACTCTCTACGGAAGCGGCGCCCGAGCTCTCCCGTCTTGCTGCGGCCGGAGCACGCGTGTTCCAAACGTAGATTCGGGGCGAATTCTTGTCCTCTGGCGAATTCAGGTGCTCTGTCGAGGAGTGGGTGGACCGTGGGAAATCTTCGATTGACGAAGCGCGCGGAAGGCTAACTACAGAGAATCGCGTCTTGAGAAATTGCAAACACGAGGATAATGAGCGTCAATTATTGAAAGTGCTGCACCGAAAAGGGCTGCCAGCGGCATGACTCCTTGTCTCTAAGATTAATTTAAAGCAAAACAAAAACACTTGTTCAGGCTTTGTAAAGAAAAAGTGTCTTTTTTCCGTATCCAAATAGCCGAAATACTAGCCGCGATGCCGGCGGGGAACTGTCTGGCAATTGGACGACTGACGAACAGAACAAAAATAAACGGTTAACATTGATTTCAATGCATTTTGCAGCCGAATAAGTACCCAAATGAAAACAGAGCATCTCTCAAAACCAAGACACTTGCAGAGAAGGATGTGCGCTTCAAATACAGAAATTAAGCATCGCTGATCATAGCGCTACAGCAGATAACGATGTCTATAATCAGAATTCTGAAAATAGTGGCCCTTCTCGCCAGAGTAGCATTTAGAACTTCGTAGACTAGCGCAAAGCATTTCTGGAAAGAAACATGAACAACAGAAGTCTACGCCCTGCACTTGTTTTAGGATCTTTCAAAATGCTGATGTGCTCCTTGCGACTAAATTGCAGCGTACTTCTGCGTTTTCTTCCGGGAAAAGTAATTACAAAAAGACGTTCCAACACGCGTCGTGGCAGCTTTCTTATGCGCAAAGCTCCGTCGAAGCGACAGTATTTTCCTTCCACGGGTACTCAGAATAAGGAAGGTTTGAAATGATAATAACCAAAGGGCATAAATCAATAAGGGTGCAGTTTTTCTCCTCACAGGCGCACTCTAACAGCGGCGGTCCTGAAATAGGGAGCCCCGAAATGGTCGTTCAAAGGCTCCGCTACCAAGAAAGGTAAGAAGGATTGCGGCCTTTCAACAGCAACGATAGCGTTGAGTTTGCCCAAAGAGACGATCGAGAAAGAAATCTTGAGATCACACGCACACGCGCGCACACGCGCACATACACTCGCGCACGCACACACACGCGCACGCGCACGCAAGCACACGCGCACGCGCACGCACACGCACACCCACGCGCACGCACACACACGCACACATACGCACGCGCACGCGCACGCAGTCGTGGTCTAGTGGCTTGGGCGTCCGCCTCGGCTGCGGAAGGTGGTTGGTTCGAAACCCACCGCCGGCCACCCACCGGCAAAAATGGGCACAAGCGTCCCCCGGCTCGGCGCCCGGCTTCCTCAGGGGTGTGTGCTTGGAAGAATCTCTGGAAACCCCGCTGCACCCCACGGGGGGCAAAACCAGTTTCGAACACTCAGCCTGCAAAGGTGGTTCATGATTCAGATGAGACAATGAGTTGATCTTGATGAAGTTTAAAAGACCTCGCACTAGGGAGTTCAGCAGATGAGAATGTGCTCGAAGAAGTTCAGCATGCTGAGCCATCAAAAAAAAGAAAAAGGGCGACAAATGGGCTTCTACCGCACGAGGCGGATTTAAGGTTGTTGACGGCGGAACTTATCGCTGATCCATCAGAGCAATTGTGGTCAAGACACTTTTCCCAAGCATTTCACCCAGAAGAGCCGAGCACCAGGCCGGAGGAAACCTTGTACCAATTAAAAACCGGTGGGTACCAGGCGGCACGGGGGATCGAACCCAGCACCTCCCGAATGCGAGGCGGATGCTCTACCACAAGGCCACGTTTCGGTTAAGGAGTTTTCGGTCTGCCACAAGAGTTCCCCCAGCCATACACGGAGTAGGCTGGGGCCAGACCACTTCCCAAGAAGCGAGTCCCATAAGTTGGAGCAAAGCTCGACAACTGGTGGACCCCCACACCAGAGACTGCTCTTGTACCAATTTAGGTTTGGTCGTCCTCGGGCCCGAAAGCCCTCCATCGAGCGTGGCGGGCTGGTCCACTACTGCCACCTCGTTGGTCGTGTCTGGGTCCAACCCAGGAGCTTCGTATAGGCGGGGTCGCTACTCCCCGTGGTGCGCTTCCGTGCTGCACACCGCTGCAAGACGCCGAAGCACCCTCGACTTCCGGTAATCTTTTCGTGCCGCACTCCAAGCGAGAGCCCGATTCTACCAAATTTTATTAAGCGTCCTGGTTTTGACGCCGGCCCTGGTGTACTTAGTCAGGACCTACCGCCTACGTACCGGGAAGTGCGAGTGTGGGCTTCATCCCACACCCCTATGGTCTCACAGTAGTACTACTCACAGGCTCTCAAGGAACGCAAGCGCCAGTCCTGCTTTCGCTTCGCCCTCGGTATCTTCGCCTACTGAGACGCCCGCAGGCCTCAGCATTTCCCAGAGATGGCCCTGGTTGCTCGGAGGGGGACCGAGGACAGACCCAAGCAGCGCTCCCGAGTGATGGTAGTGCTCGGGTTACACAGGGACGCCCCTACCCCTGATGACTTTAGTCAGCGGGGATTTCACAGCAGCGTATTCGCTTGAGACTTAGCTACAGCAGCCTATCCCCAAGCTGCCGTGGCGTATCAACTCTCTCGCTTTCGGTGAGAGGGAGAGGGTCACCACAGCCCTTCCCAGGTTCACCAATGACAGTCACCCCCAATAGACTGGGTTACAGGAGCACGCAACTGCTCCCAGCGTTACGCCTAGGGCCTTCATCGCCGAGGCCCGCCGCCCGCTGGGTTACAGGAAGACGCTACTCCTCCCACGGTTACCCGGCCTGGGAGCATCTCACGTACTCCACAGCCCCGGTCGCAGACTTAGACTACGTCCAGAGAGCCAAACCCTCCGGTTCGGCCACCGAGAACAGACAGCCCAGTCAATCCAGCCCATCATCAGAGAAACTGCCAATGTTCTGGTTGGGGCCGCGGATCACCACCTTCCAAAAACTGTCGGCCCCGAGGTGCCGTAACCCCTTTAGGGAGCACGATTTAGCCCTATTTTCAGTAGGGCCATCCGGTTGAGAGCTCACCCATGTTACTGAGAACCCAACCTCAGCCAGCCTTCAGCTTGCTTTACAGGCTCACGCGAACCGAGCCCGGCTGATGAGACGGAGGACTTATGCAACACAATCTCCATCCCAATTGGACTACTCTTAGCATTACCCAGGGCTCACCACGAGGAGGTAGTAGTCCGTCGAGCCCCGACACGCACACACGCCCCGACACACACGCACACACGCACACACGCATACACACACGCACACACGCACACACGCATACACAAACACACACACACACACACATTCGTGAGGCCCGTGTACTGTGCGATGTCAGTGCATGTTAAAGAACCCCAGGTGGTCGAAATTTCCGGAGTCCTTCACTACGGCGTCTCTCATAGCCTGAGTCGCTTTGGAACGTTAAACCACCATAAACCAAACCATAAACCAGAGACACACACACACACAAGCACACGCACGCGCGCGCGCGCAGACACACACTCACACACACCCACACACACTCACACACACACACACACACACACACACACACACACACACACACACACACACACACACACACACACACACACACACACACACACACACACACACACACACACACACACACACACACACACACACACACACACACACACACACACACACACACACACACACACACACACACACACACACACACACACGCACGCACTCACGCATGCACACACACACACAGACACACGCACACACACACACACACACGCACGCACAAGCACACGCGAACACGGACGCGCGCACACACACAGTATATAGCAGTACAAAAGCGGAAACCGTCTTAGTTACAGCAGTGAATGTTCCACTCTTCCTAAGCCGCAAAGTTTTATCGTTACTTCCTATACAAGCCTCACTCATGCCATAATGCTTTCACGGTAACAGTGTTATGAGTGCGGGGTCAGGTATTTGAGCTGCACCATCGCTGTTGGAGCGGCATCTTTATCATAGGAGGACGGTCAGTGCCTACTCTACTTCGCAATCACAACTGAATATATCTTCCCCGTGTTGAGTTTCTGGGAAGGAAAATTTATAGCGGCGATAATTCTCCGCCCCGGAGGAGGGTGAAACGTTACATCCTGCATCTCTGGCACAACAAATCCTAATGAGTTGTGATTTAATAAAAGGTAAACAACCGAGTCAGAAACCATCTGAATTCAGTGTGTTGGCTTTTTTTTTTGCGCACAAGTTTTGAATTCACTGCTTCACATGTTCCTGCAGCCTCCGATTTGAACTGAAAATTTCAGAACCATATTTTCAACTGTTTCGTGCTCATAAGGCCAAATCATAAAACATTTACGCTTGAACCCCGCTATAGCCTCAAAAGAAAAGCCTTGATCAAAGGAGTGGAATGGGGCTGTGTTCTACAAATAGCGCCTTGGCCAGGATTGCTGTATCAGGGACAGATTGGAGGCGAAGGAAAGCTGGAAGCCCAGGTGCTGCGCTTGAAATGTTGCTTGGAAGAACCGCGCATGCCCTTTCTCTAATACAATTCAAAACCGGGATGGTGTATATAAGGCTGGTTCAAAATCCCATGTTCCGTGAGTTGGCCATAAATCCGCCTGTGTCCTCAAGGTCATGAACGTCTGCATTAGAAGAGCAGGCCAGCTGGCTACAAGAATATAAAGGGCCAGAATATAGAAACGAGCCGCTGACGGTAACCAATACGCATTTGCCATGTCAAGAAGCAGGCTCTAAAATAGCAAGACAAGACAGCATGAAGCTGAATGCGCTTCGCTCAATCCGCACACTGTCTACAAAAAAGTGTTGGGTGATCAGTTTGATTCAAGTGGAGGAAATGCGATAGCATTCTTCCGTCAGTCGGCCAGTGCATTCAACTACTTATTCTATTCAAGTGTTGATACCATTTTCTTTCACTCACATTTTAATCCAATTCTGGTTATACTGCAATTCCGACTACGCACCCGCAATATGTGTCAGATGGCTAGATTGCCGCGAGTCCGCATACCACAACCGGCGCAGTGGCGCAGCGGTTAAGCGACGCGCCACTGCACCGACAGGCCTCTTCATGCACAGTCGTCAGTGCGGCTTGTGAGGTCCAGATTGCTCTTCCCGAGGAATGCGAGAAGAAATAGCTCCCGCAAGTCTCACTTTTGCCCTGGAGCATGTGTATTTTGCACGTAGGCCTGGTGTTGTCCGAGTCATTTCCTTCTTAGTCACTTTCATATTTGCGGAGTCATTCTTCCTCCGACGTCTCCCTCCTCTCCCCTACAATTGTTTGGACAGGTGGAGGACTTCTTTGAGAACGGCGTCGACGCTGATGCCGCCCGGCGCAGTATTCGCTTTCATCACCCTCCTAATCCAAATGCATTAAAAACTCCGCTATAAAGCCTTTCGTCACTTCGTTGATACCGCGCTTCAGGCATGGTTCCGAATGAGCAATTCGATCTTTTCGCCATACTTCTGATCGCGGCCCCTCAGCGCCTGTAGTTAGAGCGGCTCATTGCTACCGCATTTTTCCCTTTTCCCAACAGATCCCTTTACGTCCACAAATGAGGCCCGGCCGCGGCGGCAAGCACCTTCGTCCACGCTGGCTATTGGCGCACATTCTCAATACTCTCTCCTCGTACTGATCACAGGCTTCGGATGCTGCCGCAGAAGTCATTTTGCAGCGCTTGCGCAAATCTAGGTAGGGAAATATTTGCATCAAGCAAACGAAGCATAGTCATTGGCAGGAATATTCGTAATGCCCGTCTGTTTTGACTAGAGATCTCGCTCAATGGCACAGGCACAGCTCAGTGCAAATCGGTCGGTACTCTCCCGCAACGCAAGCGAGTACCTGTCACACACTCATCCGGCTGCTGAGCGCGAGGACGCAGGTTTCGTCCCGGCAGCGACGACTGCATTTCGATCCAGGCGGAACGCATAACGCACCAATATGCTGTACGATAGCAGAACCCGTTATAGATCTCCAACCCAAGAGGTCCAAATTTATCCGAAGCCCTCCACAATGAAAATGCTTTCTCTCTTATTTCTTTTACAGCCTCCTTTGTCACTTTCTTCACGGTGCTGTCCGGCTGTACACCAAGAAGTCAGACAGGTGCTGCGCCATTTGAGTTATTTTCTTCGCAACAAATATCTACTTCTCATATACTCCGTTTAACTGCTACATATGGCTCCGTGCCTGCTACATACGTAATGTTTTCGTAGATTCGCTTTGCTTAAAAGCACACGTGATATATAGCGCTCGCCACTTTTCACTTCATCACTGTTCAAACCATGTTGTGCTATATTACAGGTTATATTCTGTGATAAGACATGAAGTGAATTGTGTGATGTTATAGATTTCCCGTGACTTTGGTGCAAATATAGTAATTTCAGGACTATTTTCGTATCGCTCCGTCTGCCTGCTTCTTTACCTAATCGCAAAATGTGCCAAAATGTGAAGCTCTACAGTCAGAAATCGTGGGAACATTTGCTTGTATTACTAATACAGGGCCAACATTGACAACGCGACAAAAGGCTGCAGCGAATCAGACAACGAACGCTGAAATATTGTGGTGTATGAGAGTTGTCCAGAAAAGGCGAGAACCACTGTTATCGTACTCTGAATTTTCAAAGTAGCCCGAGTGACGGAGAAGTAGCGGTAGCAACAGGCTAACTGCGGGCAATGTGATGTGGACCAAACGTAACGTAACTAGCAACGAAAAAAGAACATGCGCGGATATACACAGGGCGGTCCTTTGTACATCTTAAGTTCGCATTTTGTTGCTGGTCAGATTATGCTTTAGTAGCAGTCGTCAAATGTTATTCCAAGATTAGAACTCTGAAAAATTCAAGTACTCGATTATTTCCGGGGTCTGGAGATTCCGAACCTGTGGCTGAATTGGCCACAACATATAAGGCATATTATTGGGAAATGATTCGTCCCGGGTAATTGCGACAGTATTGATTTCATAAATGCTTCTTGGATTCGACATCGTGCATACAGGGTGCGGCAAAAATTGTGTGCTTTCCTTGCTCACACATTGGTTGGATGCCTTCTGCGTCTGCTCCCTCCTGACAGCCCATGACGCCGAGGAACGTCTTCCACTAGCACTTCTTTACGCTTTGTCGTCACGTGTCCTAGGTTCATACTTTCGTATTCAGCGATCTTAAGTGCGATAGTTCAGTTAGCATGTTTATCCAAAGTTTTTACGCCATTTCAAAAGATGGCTTTTGCACAGCCATAACCAAAGCTGGCGCGAGTGCGTTGTACCAAGTTTCTACTAAAACGAAATAGGCCATATTTATCCCATATTATGTCTATAATATAAACCGGTCATCATCCTTTAGCTTGTCTTGTTGTCAGATGTTTTAAACTTGAACCCGAGTACTCTGGCTCAGTAGGCGGGCGTGCTAACCACTGAGCCACAGCGGAGGGTCGTGCCGCGCAGCTGGCGCTTACGGCTTTGCGGTGTGCGCTGTTTCTTCGCTTGGGCAAATAAAGTGGGAAACAGACGTAATCCGCCATCTGCGTTCCCCGCCAATCGGCGGACGACCATGACGTGGCCGTACTGGAGCCTTCTACCACTTCAGACCTTTCGGCGCCTAACGCCAGTCAGCTCACACTGACTGATGCGCTTAAACCACTAAGCTTAGCTGTACCAATTTCTTGCTTCCTTACCCCTCGCCCTGCTTCACTTTATAGCTCCTACTCTCCACCACTCTTTTGCTGATGCGCCCTGCGGACTGGAGAGTAAAGCTCCAGGAGGCGTGGTGGCTCGTTGGTTACGGGGTTCTTGATCACGATCAGGGACGCCCTGTTTCTACAGAGGCGAAACACAAAGCATGCATGATCGCTGTACGATGTCAGTGCTCGTCGAATAACCCCAGGTGGTTAAATCGTATTCTTGCACTTCGTCGCTTCTTTATTTTCTGCCTCCTTCGACTGTTCGTTTAACGGGTGCTTTAGGAGTCCACCCCGAGTAAGACAACTCCTGAGCCTATTTTTTTTTGTTATAACCAATATGATATTGTTATGAACCATTCAAAGGAGAACCTCCGGAGACGAGGCGTAAAACTGTGGCTGTCCCTAAATGGTCAGAGCGCGCGAGCGGTAGAGAAAAATCTTCTTTCTCCACGGGTTCAGGCGCTTTTTCTTCTTCTTCCACAGTGGCACGTATCCCTGCCCCCTCTTGTGCATCATCGCCACGATGCGCCTAGGAGAAAAATATCTGCAAAATACAGCTGCAGTGAACTACTGTTCAGTCAGGGAGTCTGTCGTGGTAAGGCTTCATGCGAACAATGTGCACGACTGCAGTACGGTGCGACTGGCGCGAATAGCAAGCCGCTTGGACGGGAGTAACTGCATACGTCACATCACTGATGCGGCGCACTACTTCGTAAGGGCCGAAGTATCTGCGCACAACTTTTCAGAAAGGCCGCGGCGACGAACAGGCGTCCACACCCACACCAAAGTCGCCAGGAGCGTAACTGACGAAGCGGCGTTTGAGGTTGTACCTAGCGGCGTCAGTCTCCTGTTGGCGGTTAATTCGCAGGCGTGCCAATTGGCGCGCTTCCTCAGCACGCTGAACTAAGGTGTCTGCGTCGAGGTCAGCGTCAGAGTCGCAGTAGGGGTCAACGGGAAACACAGCATCCAACGGAGTGGTCACTTGCCGACCGAAGACAAGCTGAAAGGGGTAAGTCGGGTTGTCTCCTGCAGGGTGGTGTTGTTGGCAAACGTTACGTACGGAAGAATTGTATCCCAAGTTCGATGCTCGACGTAAAACATACATAGAAAGCATGTCGACTAGAGTGCGGTTGAGTCGCTCTACCAATCCGTTTATCTATGGGTGATAGGTCGTAGCACGTCGATGGCTGGTGTGCGTCAGAGTCATCACGGACTGGGTTAAGCGGACTGTGAAAGCAGTTCTCCGGTCAGTAACAACAGCAGCGGGGGCTCCATGAGGAAGGATAGTGTTGTGTACGAAGAACTGCGCCACTTCAGCAGCAGTGCCTTTGACAAGAGACGTGGTCTCAGCGTACCGTGTCAGGTAGTAGGTGGCAACGACGATCCAACGCTTTCCAGATGAAGACCTCGGGGAAGGGCCAAGGAGGTCCATGCCCACTCGGTGGAAAGGGGTCTTCGATGGTTCGACGGGGTGAAGAAATCCGGCTGGTTTCAACGGAGGAGACTTACGACGTTTGCAGCCAAAGCATGTTTTTACATAGGCCCGCACTGATTTGAGTAACCTGGGCCAATAATACTTCTGCTTAATGCGCGCGAGTGTACAAATTACTCCAAAATGGCCGGCGGCGGGTGCATCATGACAGGCACCCAATATCTCTGGCCGCAGCTCTGATGGTACGACAAGCAGGAACGCGTCTCTGTTGCTGGAAAAGTTGGGCTTGTAGAGAACACCAGATTGTAAATTGAAGGTGTGGAGCCCGCGACGAAAAACATGCCGGTTGTGAGCGTCGACGCTTTCGAGGTAATCGATGAGCGGCGCGAACTCCGAGTCCGCCCGCATAAGCTGTGCCATTTGGGTGGTACTAATTGCGCCCAGGAAAGGAAAATCAACGACGGGTTTCTCGGGACCGATTGTGATAGGCGCACGCGACAAACAATCCGCATCCTGATGCTTACGGGCACAGGGTAAGCCCTATACTTCCCATGCATTTTAGGCCATGTTGAGGTACATGTTTCTCACTAACTAATAACAGTAGCCTAATAATAAATATATCATTGTTTGACAAATTTTGTGCTCTTTTTACTGACCTAGAATATTTGAAATGTGTTGAAAATTTGATTTCTAATAAAATTTTTTCCGGTAGTACACAAATCTGGCGTTTCTTTGCGCATTTCAAAATTCATAACAGAATAACTGCTCAATGAAATTGCTTAATTCTAGTTCAGTAGTTGGAAACACTTATTTAGATGATTTCAAAAAAAATTCAGCCGTCTGTCTTGAAAGCATTGGAAATAATGGTACCTTTGTAAGAAAAAAACACTGTTTTGAGATAATACAGCGTAAAGAGAAAAAAGATGTGAAAAACCATATTTTATTCGCAGAAACGCCTCCATAGTAATTGGTTTAATAGCGCCCTGCTTCGTAGTCACTGTCGCCGTCATTTTTTCGCTTTTCGGCTTGTCGTTTTGACTGTCGGGCTTCTTTTGTAAGCGGTCGCGTTGCTCGGTCCACAAAGTACATGCGCTTATGGTCAGCTTCCCTCAGACACTTGATGGTGTTGCTCCCTGGGTTCAATCCACACGCCTTCAAAACGTTGGCCCGTGCGATGCTACCATCATTAAATGAAAGAACAGCATCCAGTGTTGCCATCCGTAGGGTCCGAAGCCTAACAAACAGATTCTTTGGCGCGCGTTTCCAAACAACATGGTTGAACGACTCATTTGCATTTTGAGTTCGCCCATGCAGGCACTTCTCTAGGAGCTCAGCCTTCGATAGCTCCCTATAAATGGGTTTGATAGCTGCTCTGTAGCACATCCTCTTCCTGGAAGCACAGAGATAATCTTGAAGGCTTCGATGTCGAGGAGCTGGCGCGTTCGGCGTTCGGGATCTCATTCGGTCGTGGACATCCTTTTGCTTTTTCACGATGAGCGTAGCGGTTGCCGTGAAATTCACGCCTGACGAAGGCCTTCTTTGCCCTGGGCATCTCAACTTATCAGCAGCAACCAACACCGGCACAATTTACAATACTGATCGAAAGGGATAGCACTCGGACGCAGCTGCATGAAGGTTGCAGAAACGTGGAAAAAACGTGCAAAGCGTCTCAGGATTGTCTTGGCTAAAAAAGAGGAGCTGTAAAACAGTTGCCAGACAATTTTTTATATGTAGCTGATTTTAGACAAGTTTTGAAATCAGGTGGTGGGCTTTTTGGTTGAAAAAATTGACGTTAATCCTGAAAGGAGGCGTGGCCGCTCACTACTTGGTTTCAGAAAAAGCGTTTTTCAGCCGTAAATATGGCATTCTGAGGAAAGTGCGATCATGGAACATGTGTAGAAAGAATTGAACTTCTAAAATTCCAAAAGAAAAAAAAACGATTTTTTCTAATTTTACCTTACCCTGTGCCCTTACAGCCCGACTTGTAGACGACTGTTAAGTCGTATTTTTGCAAGCGTAAACTCCATCTAGCCAAGCGTCCTGAGGGGTCTTTGAGGTTCGCCAGCCAGCATAAAAAGTGATGGTAGCTTACCACACGGAAGAGTCGCCCGTAGAGGTACGGCCGGAACTTGCTGATGGCCCATATCACTGCAAGGCACTCTTTCTCCGGCGTAGAATAATTGGTCTTGGCGCGCGTAAGTGTTCGGATGGCATAACTGATGATCCGTTCTGCACCGTTTTGCCATTGGATCAGTACCGCATCATTGGCATCAGTGTGGATGTCCGTGGCAGCGTGTTCATCGAAATGGGCGAGTATCGCAGTACGTTGTAGACGGTTGCGAAGCTCGACAAATGCAGCCTCTTGGTCGCTTCCCCACACGAAGGGCGTGTCGTCTCGAGTCAATGAGTTTAATAGTTCGGCGATTTGCGAGAAATATTGAACAAAGCGCCGATAATACTAGCACAGACCCAAAAACCGGCGAATGGCCTTCTTGTCTCTTGGGCGTGGAAAACCTTAGACGGCAGCGGTCTTGTCAGGGTCCGGGCGAACACCTTGTTCGCTGACAACGTGACCAAGAAAGCGAAGTACTTCAAAGCCAAAATTGCATTTCCCGGCTTTGATGGTGAGTAGTGCGGGTTTGAGTGCTTGTAGCACAATGCGCAACCTCTCCATGTGTTGGTCAAACGTGGTTGAAAATATAACTACATCGTCCAGGTACACCAGGCAGGACTTCCACTTCAAGCCAGAGAGAACGGTGTCCATCATGCGTTGGAACGTGGCCGGTGCTGAGCACAGACCAAATGGGAGCACCTTAAACTCATAGAGGCCGTCGGGCGTCACGAAAGCTGTCTTCTCCCGCTCTCTTTCGTCCATTTCGATCTGCCAGTACCCACTTTTAAGATCTAAGGACGAGAAGAATCGGGCGTCCCGCAATCCGTCGAGCGCGTCGTCTATCCTGGGCAGTAGATAAACGTCCTTTTTATTCACGTTATTAAGTTTTCGGTAGTCAACACAGAAACGCAGAGTGTTGTCCTTTTTTTGACAAAAACCACAGGCGATGCCCATGGGCTGCTGGACGGCTGAATGACATCTTCCGCAAGCATTTCGGCAGCTTGATTTTGAATGGCTTCTCGCTCCATCGGCAAAACACAGTAGCGGAGCTGCCAGACGGGTCGCGTAGCCGCATGATACGGTGCTTGGCGAGTGGAGTGCGGCCGACCTTCGAACACGTAGCGAAACAGTCCGCAGTCTGCCAAGAGGTCCGACAGAAGATCCTTCTGAACAGATGGCAAGGCCGGATTTATTTTGACAGACTGAAGAGCGTGGTGTGGGCCAGCATTCTCTGGAGTGGGTCCTCCCACGCTGCACAAACCTGGGACCTCAGCAACATCGTGAAGGAAGGCAATAGCCGTGCCTCTGACGAGGTGCTGATATTCGCTGGAAAAGTTGGTCAGGAGGACGTTTGTACGGCTGTCACGTAGTTGCATCAGACGTAGGGCAACAACAAGGCCCCACTCAAGCAGCAGTGGAGTATTGCCATCTGCCAGGATGTCGTAGTCGTGGAATAGGTCGTTCCGCACGAGCACCAGGACACTGCACCGCGGCGGCACCGTGACGTCATTCTGGACAATGCGCAGATCGTTGCTGCAAGGATCTCGGGAGTCAAAGCGGGCCACGGCCTGTTTAGTCGAGAACGTTTCACGTGCGTCCATAAAGTAAATCATCGCACCAATCGCCTGCAGAAAGTCGATCCCCAGAATCAAGTGTCTGGAACACTCAGAGAGCACGACAAATTCACCAACGTACTTGAAACTACAAATTCCAACCCTAGCCGTGCACTTGCCAACAGGGGAAATTACGTGGCCACCAGAGGTGCGCACGGGGGTCCCCGTCCACGGTGTCAGAACCTTTTTAAGGTCTCCAGCAAAGGCACAGCTCGTAACGGAATAATCAGCACCGGTATAGAGGAGCGCGGTAACCTCAGTGCCATCAATTGTCACCCGCAAATTGGATGCAGCGTATCGGGTACTGTCGATGCCTCTCGCTGCCCAGGTATCGTCGGCTCGATGGTTTCGCGATGCGGGATCTTGACACATCGCGACGACAGCGGCCTTGCCTGCAGAGGCCGCTGGTGTTAGTTTTCCCTACGAGGACTTGGTGAGCGACGGCCAGCGGAACTACACTGGCGGCCGGGGCTGGACGCACGATAGCGGAGAGGCGAAGGCGAACGGGACTCGCGCCTTCTAGAGTAAACACGGTTCTGGCGCGCCCAGAGATGCTCCGCAATCTCAGGCGGTGGTTCACCGTTGTGCGGACAAGGTGCGTCAGGACGAAAACCGCGAATACCCACTTGGCGGTACGGACAGGCTCGGTAGAGATGACCGGGCTCCCCACAGTGGTAACACAGAGGCCTGCGGTGCGGTGAACGCCACTAATCTGACACCCGAGGACATGGCTGAGCTGTAGCAGGGGAAGGTGCATAATATGGGATGGTGCTACTGACAGCAGACGTCAAGGGAACAGCGGAGCCAGGGGCGGTTGCGTGACATGTGCCAATGCTGCTCATGGTAGGTGTCGGAGTAGCGGGACCGTAGCCAGCTGAGCGACTTACAACGGATGCATATGTGGGTCGGGCATCGAACTGGGGCGGCGCTTCGGGAACAGGAGGCGCCTGCGCAACCTGCCGCACTTCGTCCCTGACGACTTGTGTCAGCGCTGCCAGGAGCCAAGGCGCAACCTGGGGCAGACGGAACCGTTGGAGTTCCTCCCGGACAACTGACCAAATCAGTTCGCACAATGTGTCTGTACTGCCGCCTAGGCACGACGAAAAGGTTTCGGGCACAATGCTGTTGATGTCCCGATTGTACTGGCGGGCCCGTTGTTGGAGCGTCGTTTCCATGGTGGCCGTCTCGGTGACAAATTCCGCTACAGTGCGGGCTGCGCTGCGTACGAGGCCTGCGAAGAGCTCCTGCTTAACCCCTCGCATCAGATGGCGAAGCTTCTTCTCCTCAGTCTTGTTGAGATCGGCACGCTTGAATAGACGGGCCATGTCCTCGATGTACATGCGCACGCTTTCATTCGTGCTCTGGTTTCGGGAGTGCAGAGCAGCTTTAGCATTCTCCCGGCGGTCGGCTTTGGGGAATGTAGCCAGGAGATTCTGGCAAAACGTCTCCCAAGTGCCCAAGTGCGAAGGGTAGTCTCGTGGTTTTCAAACCACGTCCGGGCAGATTTTTCCAGAGCAAAATATACGTTGTGGAGCTTGCGCTCGTCGCTACAGCCGTTGTAGTGGGCGATCCGCCCAAAGGTCTCCGGTCAATCCTCAGTGTCCACGAAAACGTCACCGTGAAAATATGGCGGTGTTAGTGGTGGGTGACAAAGAATCAGCGCCGGGGACCCGGTGTCAGTGGCCATGTCAGTTAGACTCGGTGGCCGAGGCTGCGTCGTTCTTATAGGCGGGGGAAGGGGCCCAAATTCAGGTGACTCTCCGCGGATACGGCGGCTGGGTTGCTGATGGACAGGTGTGAGGTTCGTTGTGATGCTGTGCGGAGTGTAGTAGTTGGGAAGCGTTACTTCGCACCTCCACCAAATGTTACGAACAATTCGAAGGAGAACCTCCGGAGATGAGGCGTAAAACTGAGGCGGTCCCTAAGTGGTCCGAGCGCACGAGCGGGAGAAAAACATCTTCCTAAACGAATGCAGGCGCTTTTTCTTCTCTTTCCACAGTGGCACGTATCAATATATTTCAAAAACGCCATGGACGCATGCGATACGCCGTTATTAGCTATCGCTCCAAAAATTAAAAGAGAAGAGCCTTGAAGAAAAGGAGGCCTTGCATAAAAAATGGAACGCTTAAAGAGTGTAACGCCGCCCTTCAACAAAATCTCGGACAAGGAAAGGAGTCGAGCAGGATGTCTTCGCATTACATATATGCTTTTGTATAATGCAGTGGAGTGTAAACCGGGCAGTTTTTTTACCACACTGCATCCCCGGTCGAAAAAGACAAGAAAAAAATTTCCTGTCGTCACAAAAATTTCCCTCATCTTGGAGTAACAACATAAACTTTGTTAGTAAGGAGACAATTTTGTTTTTCTTACAACAGGTAAGGGCTACGAAACTAAACACGACAGAAAGGTGATACAGAAAACACTGCAGTACTAGAGAAAAATACTACAAAGCAAGAAAGAATCTCTTGATACGACACACCATTTTGTTGTATTTTCCAGACGGCTTTAGTGTTTTTTTCTACTCAGCGTTCTTTCTTTAACCGCTTTTCTCATCTAAAAGCTGAACAGCAGGCTTGAAAATGCTGTAGGTATGAGAGAACACAAACAGTTCTTTTCTTATCATTAGAGAACTTTGCATTCGGACCAGGCTTCATTAATGCAGATGTTTGACCAACAGGGTGGATTCAGTTTTTCTTTGCTGTGCTTGTGGATTGTATGAAAACAATAAAAACGGCTTCGAGCACTGTGCTGTTTCGAAACACATGTCAAGCAGACGCTCCGTAAAGGACACCAATAATCGCGGCAACTCTGGTTCGCGCAAACACGACAAAAAATTTGGCTGAAAAAAAATGTAGTACATTCACAGGGATTTCTGAAATAACATAATGTACTCTCATCTAAAAGCTCACACCCATATTTTCTGGTCGTTCTCCTATCACGAAAAAGAAAAACACTCTCTAGTGTGCGGTTTTGAATATCTCCATACACACTTTCGGCAGAACGCGTAGAATTGAAACAAAGCAAAGCAGAAGTTTCATAGGCAGGGGATATGCGGACAAGGGTTAGTAGAAAATGACAGGCAGTAACTGATTGCGGTAATAGTAAACGCACTGCGGCCCAGAAAAGTCGGGTTTTGTTTGCTCAAATGTTGGCCAGTATATGTCCAGGCAAATTTCCGTCATACCGCTGAATATATCTACAATGTTACGTAGACCAAACACAGCGTAGGATTCTTTCATGAGTACGCAGCACATCTTATGCACATTAAAAAAAACGAACATGTGAAAGAAAAGAGAGCGAGGTAAACATTTTTCTGTTGTGCTGGGGACTTAAGTAGGCTGAGCACCAGACACGTTATTCATGTGGACAGCGCTGAATATGAAGTATGGCATGTACGTGAGTAGAACGAAGATGCATAAGCTTGATGATCATATCGTATCGAATCTATGTGTGCTCACAGATAGTGCATACGCCCGCATAGCGCACCTGTGGGGGACTTCCGTAGTGAGCGAAAAAGCTTGCACTCGAATGTGATGCGCTCCAAGTAATCAAAAACTGCAGTGCAGCTAGAACGCTGATGCTTTCCAGCGTGCTCTTTACTACAGTACACAGCCTATAGTTAACGAAGTCAGCGTGAATTAAAGGCAGGCCCTTTATTTGCACTAAATTTACCTATATTTAACTGTACTGTTCTCATTGTCTGTTTAACAGGCAGACGTGGCCACGCTGCTCATCCTGTGATTGGGTAAGTGCCACTTCAGTGCAGAAAAACCGCAGAACCTTGCCCTCCTGTTTGCACGGGACCCCTTTTCTACGCTTTGCGTACGAAAGGAGGTCGCAGTATGCAAATGTATGACGAAAAACTAAACAAGATCAATATATGACGCCTGATCAATACCTCAAATTCTAAGACAAAACCAATATCGCACGCGTTTCTCGCTACATTGCGATTCTCTAAGCAGCTATTGATTTCTGCGCCATGCTTATGCCTCGCCAGCTGGAGCTCCAGAGGCCCAGCGTGCATGGAAATGACCTCTTTCTCTGCGCCACATGGTCCGCTTCAGCCATTGCTCTCCAAGAAAACGCAAGAAGCAGAAAAAAGAACAATAACCGAACTGGAAACTCTAGGCAGTAAAAAGTGTGCACAAAAGCACGGCTGGAGATTGCGCCAATTCTTAGCGCGTAGCTCCGCTCACAAACGCTTCCATAGGCAGCTTAGCGAGAGCTGGTGAAGGAGCCTACTGGCATGACTAAAAAAACTTTGAAGAATAAGTGGTTTCTTTGTATATACGTATCTCAGTCGGGGATCATTTTAGCACAACTGTGTACTTAGACGCCAAGTCCAAGCATCGCTTTGAACGAGAGAAAGATTGAGCCTTGAATGCTTTCAGTTCTTTCGCCTCCTCCTCTTATTTCTTTCCCCGGCCCTGCAAAGTCTGGCAGTCGTCGGCGCAGTCTAACACGAGCATTCGCTGGTAAACAAGGCGCAGCATTCACTAATCGCTTCTTCTACGCTCATCAATAAAATGGCACTCTCTTTCCAAGCTACGATCCCAGTCGTTGTGACGTAAACATTTACACGACTATATACCGAGCGCATCAGTGTGCAGCTGAAGACCAGTGCACTTTTATTCTTTTTGCATATGTATGTATCATTGACTTATCAGCCTCGGCTTTTATTTTTTTGTACTGTATTTATTTCAGTCATGCCCTCCCCTCCGTATAATTCCCCAGGGCTTGATAGTAACATAAAAAAAATAAACTTAGAATAATACAAAAGAGAAAAGGGGAGCTGCAAGAGACATGCACGTGCACTATCCTGAATGCTTCACAGAATAATTGTCATTCTTTTTACCATACACTTAGAATCAAGACACGTACGAGCAGCAGAGCAACGTAGTACCGGCAGTATGTGTTTTCTATATATAAACCGGTCTCGGTGACACTAAATCAAATTGGTTAGTAAACTTAACTTTGCTCGAGCCCTTTTCGTTAAGTATGTAGCCTACCAATAAGCGAATACATCTGCTTGCTTTCAGCTCCTTATAAATGTACTGCCCAAATAACATACCCCTAATCCATTCAAATCCCATTTCTGGACACTGATTTACATGGAATAGGACACACTGGATAGCATAAAAAGAAAAATTCTCTCTATTGCTCAACCTAAACAGCTCACTAGTGCAAATCAAGCTTCAATGCGTTAAGATGGCACACAAAGCAAAATTTGATCAAAAGTTTAGGTGTGCAGCTAAAATTGCTGCAGAAGAAATGGACATCACGCTGAATAAGTTTGGCTCTCATAGAATATTTATGCACGTGCTGGGTCGAGAAATGCAGAAGCGGTTGGAGATGGGTGATGCGAAAGCTGCGGCAGCCAGCGCGATCACTGCTGTCGCGGTTTGCGATATACATTCATGTACGCTTCCCTGCTTTAAATATCGCCTCGCAAAATGCTGAAAATTGTCAAAGACAAAAAACAACATGCGGAAAAACAATGGTCTAGCTCCGCCCGGTGTAACGTTGAGTGCTTCCGTCACATTGGTATTTTCTGCATGGTTTATATTCATATACCACCTTCCGCGCTATCTCCAATGTCGTTCGGTGAAGCACTCGGTGCCGAAGCTGGTCAGTGGTAAATCACTGGGCAGAGAAGCAAGTGAAGCATTTTTGATGGAGATTTGATATGAACACAATTAAAACGCAATAATAATAATTTAAACGTGCACGCTGAATAGCGCAAACACACACGCTCACCATCGCATCGTAATATGCATGCATATGGAGGTTTTTTCGTGAATGCTTGCAGAGGTGCATGTGTTCATGTGCGCAGAAATATTAAATATAAAAAAATAAAGTACGGCTGGGGGGAACATGTGTCTTGAAATGCCAACTAATTTTATTCCAAAAGGCTGCATACCATCCTTTTTTTTGTTTAACGCATGTATAAGTGCACGCAAGGTAAAAGTATTTGCTCTTAAATGCACTTCACAAAGAATATAAAAAAAACATTAATAGAAATAAAGGAAACGATACGCAGTCATGTTTAACTACCAAATGACCTCGCGCTCCTAAAAGGCACACATTATAAAAAATTCTATTATATTCGGAAAATTAGTTAGCAATCAACGCTTATAGAATGCAAATAAAGAAAGATCTGAAAAGAAAAAAAAAACCGCCACAGAAGGAATTAAACAACAGTCTTAGAGTTCTTTTGGAATATGCCTGCAAGATTTTTCGTAACGTTTCTACATATATTACGTAAAACAGCGGATGATATAACTTATCCTTTAATATGAACTTTTATGAATGACCGTGTCAAAGCCAGAAAAATCCACAGGGATGTTTGCAACGATAGTCGAGGACGTGATGTGTTCATTTTTATGGTAAGTGCGAACAGAAACGGGTTCAGGGCAGGAAACGCCAACTACCAAAAGAAATTTCATGCCACCAGTGTCAACAGTGTACATTAAACGGCAGTCCTAAGGGTCTGAAATCTGCAACGATGTGCGCTACGAATATTTTCGTGCAGAAAAGCCTTCATCACAAATCATATCTGGGAATAACGGATGCTTCAATATAATACACTGAGGCCCCCCGAGCTGTGCCGTGTGAGAAGCGAAGGGCAGTATTAGACGCCATAAAGCTTGGCGGGCTTAACAGCGTTGTAATGCGGCACGTTAGTGAAGAAAACAGTTCTTTTTTCATCGGACCTAAAAGAGAAGAGAGAACTTGGACTTCAATTCCAGTTCGATAAGAAATAGCGAATCACAAAGAAGAGTTTTTTCATGTTAAAGAAAGCGTACGGGTCGCTGTATTCTGCCACCATAACACGAAAATTTCAGTCCAGCGAAAAAATTTTCACTCAAAATCGTGATAGAAAAAGAGTATGTCTTAAATGAAAAAGTGATAAAACTGTTTTTTTTTATGAAATGACCCTAGCTGTGCCGTGCTACACAGATACCTCAATGATCCGTAGGAAAGCTCATGTGGCTGTATGAAAAGTTCAGAGGATCAGTTACCAATTGTGAAAGAAGTATGCAGCTTAAAAGCAACTCCAAATTCTGCCGCGGATTTCTGGAACAGTAGCAGTGAAGCATTGTCGATTTCGTAGAAAAACAATTCAGGAGATAGTTATCTTATTCCGCTAATATGACAACATATTCAATACTTACTGAACAAAAACGCTGTTTGTTACGACTTCCCTAGGAGCAGATATGCCTTTCTTCACAGTTCCCTTTTCCAGTTAACCTATAATACACTTCGGCAGTTTTAAAATGTAATCACCAAACAGGCTCAGCGAAGTGTCATAATGCATTGCACCTGCTTTCTGGGTGATTTCTGGGAAAGAAGGCTTGTGTGCTGAAATAACGGAGTGCACTTATATGTTCTGCAGTGCTCAAGAAAATTCGCCTCATCATTAACAGAAAATTAACAGGTGGCTTAACAAGGCTAAGCGCGCGTGGAAGCACTAGCTACGGCGAGCTCTTGCGTGCTGTGAATGCGAAAACATCCTTTGACCTAAACTAGCCACAGCGGTGGCTCAGTGGTTATGATGCTCGGCTGCTGACCCGAAAAAGACGCTGGTTCGACCCCGGCCGTGGCAGTGGCACTTCGAGGGAGGCGGAACGCTAGAGGCCCGTGTAATGTGCGATGTCGGCGCATGTTAAAGGATGTGGTGGAAACTATCCAGTGCCCTTCACTACGGTGTCTCTCACAGCCTGATTCGGTTTGGGAAGTTAAACCCTCTAAGACCATAAAAATCCTTTGACCTAAAGGCCTTTATACTAAAAGCCTTAACCACTTTTTTTAGCTAGAGACATTTGACCTGAAGGCCTTTACCACAAAGGCTTTTTATTTAAGTGCTTTATCATGAAGACATTTTTCTTGAAGGCCTTCACCAAAGTGTGCTCTTCACCGAGGTTTTCACCCAAGCGAAGGCCTGCCACTTTGCAGGTTGCCTACCACCTAGTCGGCAGGTGGCACGCCTGCCACAAAGCTCGGTTTAGGGACGTACTGTACGTACGTATGGCAGAAATCGGAAAATGCGCCTAGTAATGCTACCACACTAAATCTTTCATGCTCTCACAGCCGGGAATTAACACAGGGGCCCTCCTAGCTGACATTCCATCAGTCCGGAATGAAACGTGGAAGTGTCTATGAACAAAGCAAAATAATTTCCTTTTGGATGACTTTTCTTTATAAGAAAATGGTCTAGCGAAGAATGCCCAGTGTATATTTTAATATTTGCAGATGTTCCTGAGAAGGAACGAGCTGTGAAAGATAGGAGAATGTTCTGCATGCGAAGGTGTATTCCACGCCATGGTGAATAATACGTTCGTGGTAATTTGTAGTTAAATAGAATAAGCTAACTATTATGATGATGATGTTGAATTTTTATGGCGCAAGGGCATCTGAGGCCAAAGAGCGCTGTGACGCAAGGTTTTTTTCTTTTACTCAAGGTGGTGTCAAAGACCCACTTCCCAAGCATTTCACCCGAAATAAGCCGAGCACCAGACCAGGGGAAATACTGTAAGCACTGTATCACTGGTGGGTACCAGGCGGCACTGGGGATGGAACCCCGCACCTCCCGCATGCGAGGCGGATGCTCAAGCGACTAGGCCCCCGCTGCGGTACAGTTAACTATAACAAGCTAATTATCTTTTTACTTTCGAAGCGAAAACCTGCACTACGCTAGGTGAAGTAGTCGTTGCGTAGGCTGGAGAACGACCTTGAACGAGCGTCAGCACAATAACATTAGCCGTGTATGACCATATGTGGTACAGTTGTGGTGTCGAACCCTTGACCCCTGACCTAGTCCCATGACATTTATTTGACATTTGGCCTCTGACCTTTGATTTTTGACCTCTCAACTTTGGCACGACGAACCATTGGGTTCACAGTTGTCCTCAAGAACATCCGATGGTGTGATGTGAAGCGACGTCATGACATCCGTCGTAGCCACGTGGTCGTGTGGGTATTTTGTAAACCGCTGTCGGGAGCGTGTAGCGCAGCTGCCATCGACGAGCCTCAGACGCTTAGCAAGCGTCGTTGCTTTTCGCTGAATTCCTGAGTTAGCCGTGTTAAGCGAATATAAATTTTCTGAGGCCAGGGGACAATATTATATTGCGATTAGTAAACAATCACGATAGTAAGTGAACCCGATTTTCTAAAATTCAATCTGGACATTATGGTTTTGGATATGGAATGTGAAATTATGCAGGCACAATGACCCGACATCGAGATAGACGCGCAACATAGGCCGTAACATAATTCAGTGGTTTCTAGGTCACGAAAAAAATAGGAGACGGTTTAGTGAGGCTATGTACGGAATATCGTAGAGTAGGACAATCAGTACAGTAAAGGACTGTACAGAAATATCGTGCAGTACACTACCGTACAGTAGGACTATCGGAAGCGCGAAATATCGTGCAGTAAGGCCATTACATGTATTTAACCTAAAAGCCTTTACCATAAAAGCCTTCTACCTAAAGGCTTCTACGCGGAAGGCATTTACTATGAAGGCCTTCACCCTAGAGGCATTTACCACAAGTCCTTTATCTGGAAGGCTTTCAGCTGGGTGAAGGCATTTAGGCATTTACCGAGGCCTTTACCCTAAAGGCCTTCGGGTAAAGACATGGGTAAATGCCCAAATGTCTTCGGCCATGTGAACGTCAGCCTGGTGTACACACCTTGCAAGTCCTGGAGGGTTTGCTTTGGTTTATTGGTGTTGCCAAAGCGACTAAGGCTATGAGGAATTCTGTAGTGAAGGGATCCGAGAATTTCGACCACCTGAGGTCCTTTAAACGTGCTCTGACATCACACAGAACACGGATATCTATCTAGCATTTAGCCTCCGTGAAGATTCGGCCGCCATGGCCGGGATCAAACACCCGTCTTTTGGGCATTTACCATGGAGACCTTACGCTAAAGACCTTTAGCACAAAGCCTTTGACCTAGAGGCTTTTACCCCTAAGGCATTTACCTTGAAGGCCTCCTCCAAGGAATACAAACCTGGCAGGTTGCCCAGCACCCGATGGGCAGGTAGGCCGCGCAGCCGCGCCGGCAGCCAGAACCGGCTTGCGGCCGAGCGACGGCGCTGCTACCTTCGGCGCTGGCCTCTGCTCCCCGGCTGACGTAAGCCTTCGCAATCGCTGAATATGGCAGCGCTCCAGAGGCGCGAAACTGCACGTACTTCCTGCTTACTTTTATCATCCAAGGGAAGAGGGCGCAAGCTTGGATACACGTCACCCACGTAATACTCGCAGCCGAAAACCAGCGGCGAGCGCCGGTGACCGCAGCACCGCCGCTCGGATAAGAGCGCGCTCCCCTTGCTGTAGCGGCAGCTCGGTTACTTTTGGCAAAGGCGATGCGTACGAACGTATGCTCGAAATTGGAAAGTGCGCTTAGTATTACCACAGCACTAAAGAGGTCGTCCGCATTCTAACTTAATTCAGGCGCGCGAATAACACAAATAACAATTTCTACACTTCACGTCTCCCGAACGCGAAGTGTGAACACACTACTTCCGGGGCAACTCGTGCGTTTGTATCAGTACAGGATCGTTTTTGACGTATAACTCAACGCCCGATGTTTCGAACCGCCATGCCGATTTTGCTTGGTTCGCCTACGATCTTGAACGCCTACTTCAACGCCTTGCAGTAATACGCCTTGAAAACACCACTAAATAGTGTAGTTAAAATTGCCGGCTAATTGCCTTTTAGCTATCTACTACCATAGTGATAATGCCAGCCACGGCATACAATGCACCTGCAGACACCGCATTGTCATATCTTTCAAGGCTGCATAAAAAATCGGTTCAGATTAAGAGAAGCCCCAAGTGTATTACTAAACCAGTTGGAAATAAAATCCTCCATGCAGCGTTGAAAAGTAGGGCGCATGCGTGCTCCCGTTTGATTTCAACCAGTTAGTATATTTTCCCGCAAGATTAGCGAATAGAATACGCAATATGCAGTGGAGTGTGAATTTCTGTTGTTTTTCTGTTCAGCGCTCCTGCACGAACTGACCAGTTCACGCCTGCGAACTGCTGTGCCTCAACTTCAAGGTAATACATATACCGAAAATGCTTTAGGTCTACACTCTGACAGCGACAGGTTGCGCCAGAAAACAGAGAAACCGAATCATCAAAGGTGTTCGCAGCTTAGAGCGGTGCATGATTCCAAAGAGTTTCCACTGTATAACAATACGCTTCCACTGCTCCCGACGTGCGAAAAACAAGCAAATCAGCCGCTAATCACGTACCCGAAGTGTGTTAGAGTTTTACAAGCACAAGTAGGTTGTATTTTATCGAACCAAATTTCGGCGCCAAACTAATAGTCATTTAATAATTATAGTGTCTAGTAAAATGAGTTTTCTTTATGTGTGCTGGAGGAAACTGAGGGCATATTATAATGCCCAGTATTTTCGCTCCATATAGAATACCTTTAAATACAGAGGTCGATGCGTAAGAGAAGAAATAAGCTCAGGGCTCAGGCTAGCTAGCTTGATCTGCTTTCTTTGCACTCATTTGCGGCCCTTAAACTCACACCTAAAACAAGACATTCTGGGAAAGCTACAAAAGCATTTCCAAAATAGCTGAAAAACAAATTTCTGAAGCAAAAAAACAAATATTTTAATTTTACACTTCTTTGTTTGATAAAAACCAATCCTAGGAAATTTTGGAACACTGTTAACCCTAAAAGCGCTAGTACGGTTCCTCTTCTTATGGTTGTAAACGGCAGCACCCTACCTATAGAACAGTGTTCAGAACACTTCAATAGCCACTTCTCACAAGTTCTTACGGACGAAGTGCCCAATTATAACCCACTGCTGCTTCCTGAGGCCGATATCCAGATTCCCTTTTCACCCATTCACATATCGACGCTTGGCATGGCTCGTGCAATTGAACGCCTACCTCACCACACTAGCCCAGGACCCGATGGTATCCACGCGAAACTGTTAAAAATTACCAGCCAGCACACAGCTTTCCTGCTATCTCTCATTTTCCAACAGTCACTCGATACGACATGTGTGCCAGAAGAATGGAGGTCCGCTTATGTCATCGCGGTATTTAAATCTCGAGACGGATCCATTCCTAACAATTACAGACCAATTACTCTAACCTCGATATGTTGCAAGGTACTCGAACACATAATACACACTAACATTATGACCCATCTTAACCAGAACAACCTGCTTCATAACTAACAACATGGCTTCTGCAAATATTTATCTTGTCAGACAGTTATTTGAGTTAATAACAGACCTTCATCAAGCAACCGACTCTTCCCTCTGCATTGACTCCATCTTTATTGATTTCTCTAAAGCTTTTGATCGCGTGCCTCATAACCGCCTGATGATAAAGATACGCAATCTGCACCTTGATTAACGTGCTACACAATGGACCAACGCATTTCTAACAAACCGCTTTCAGTCAGTTAAGTTAGGGAGCTTCTTATCAAGACGTATAGGCTTTGCCTCAGCAGTACCCCAGAGCTCGGTGCTGGGTTCACTGCCTTTCTTAATATATATTAATGACATCACGTCGAACATAACATCAACAATACGATTATTTGCAGACGACTGTGTAATTTACCGAGTAATATCGAGCCCTTGCGACATCATTGCTCTCCAGACTGATCTTGATGAGCTAACTCATTGGTACGGGAGGTGGCAAATGGTAATTAACGCAGATAAAACTAAACATCTTAAGCTTACTTCCACTGCTAGCACGAGTCCTAATGCCTACACAGTTAATAATACTATCATTGAAACTGCAGCGTCGGTAAAATACCTCGGTGTTAATTTTAGCTTGAATTTTTGCTGGAGCTCTCATATTGAACTGACCACTACCAAAGCCTTAAAAAACTTGGTCTTCTTAAACGCCGACTACACCAATCCAACTAGGACAGAAAACTACACGAATTCAGCATGCTAATCAGGCCTGCCATTGAATACGCGTCAGTTATCTGGAACCCTCATTATACCTACCCTATTAACATGTTGGAATCTGTGCAAAACAAGGCGGCTCGATTCATCCTTTCCCGTTACCCTCGGTATCAAAGTGTAACAGCCCCGAAGATATCGCTCCCTCTCCCGCCTCTGCTCATGCGCAGAAAATTCATCCGTTTATCTTTTTTCTATACTTTCTACCACAGCAACACACCATTTGCAAGATCACATCATCTCCCGGCATCGCACACATCGGCTCGTGTAGATCATATGAAGAAGACTAAACCCATTTTCGCTAGGACAGAACGACATAAATACTCACCTTTGGTACTACCTATTGAAGAGTGGAATTCGATTTCTTCTAGCTTTGCGGCTATCGCTGGAACTTCATCATTTCGAACAGCTCTTTGGTCATACTTAGAAAATTCTAATGTAGAATGATGTGCGTTTTTTTTTCGTTTGATTCAGTGCGTACGTGTCGGCCGTAACGTTCCATGAAAAGTTAGATGCCATGATTTGTAACTTCTGAAGGTGCGATTTTTGTTTTGGGGGATTTGCTACATGTGCATATTTTCAGTAGCTGTTCCTAGCCATCCCCCCCCCCCCCTCCTCCTATTAACTTGTACCTGGCTTTTAACTTGTTTATTTCTGTCTTCAGCCGTTTATATGCTGTGTTGTATATTTGTCAAGTTTTCTTTGATGAATCTCCGCTATGTAATGCCCGCATTGGGCCTTTAGGGTATTGAAATAAATGAAATAAATAATCAGCCCCAGCAGGAGCAGTCCGACTACGCCTAATGAAGGACAACGGCCTCCCACATATCTCTTTGAATAGCCTGGTCCTGTTCTCGCCTCGGTTACCTTATCCTCTCAGGCTTCTTAATCTAATCCGCCTTCCTACCTTTCAGCCACTTCCTGCTGCTCTTCCTCCTATCGGAACCCAGTCTGTTACTCTTAACGACCGTCAGTTATCTTACCTTCACTTTACGTTCCCGCCAAAGCCTATTTCTTGTTAATTTCCTCTAGGATGTCATTAACCCCTCTCTGTTCCCTAACCAACTCTGCCCTCTTCCTGTGTCTTATTTTCCCTTCCATCACTCGCTGCTTTTTCTTCAGTTTATGCTGAACCCTTTTCGTTATCCCGCATGTTTCTGCTCCGCAGGTGAGTACCGCTGCGATACAGCTGCTGTATACTTTTCTCCTGACAGATATTGGTAAATTGACGTTCTTCACCTGATAGTTCCCGGAAAATGCGCTCCACCCTATTCTTATTCTTCCATCGAGTCTGAGTACGAGTTCGTTGGATAGCCCCGCCAGCCTTATCACAAGCCCTTCAAATAAAGTGCCTACCTGGCCTGCTACTATGCCCTGGACGCTGGCACATGTTTGTTCACTTCCTTCAGCTCTTTACAAACAAATGCGCAGGTTGCGCCAATCCTGCAGCATATTCCTTGCGGAAACCTGCAAGTTATTCAAAAAAAAGCCATATCACAATCTATTTTGGTGCTCGCCGGCAGATATAACCAGAAATAGGTAAATCAACAGCGTAATCTTGCTTCATTAATTCGCTTGGCGAAAACTTGTGCTCTGTTACGCCAGCGACGCACGCGAACACGAAGCTGTCACCATCTCTAATTGTAGGACGGAAGCCCAGTGCACGCAATCAGGCAAGACATTATTTTAGAAACGACGGATGGCTCCTGTGCGTTGAAGAAACTCACTAGGTTTGCAAGGTATCAGATGACACAGTCTGTGGGGCATACTCTGGGCTCTGCTCGTAGTTGTGCAAGTTCACTGCTGGAAACGTATGCCGAAAGTCTAAACTGCACCAGTAGCAATAAGGGGGCGAGAGCGCACAAGCCAGCGTCCTGAAGAATGTATGTTCTGTGTTTACACTTGCTGTGTCCGAGGTGCATAAAGACGCTGTCGCCAACAGAGTAGTGCATAGGAAAAGCTGAGCGTACAAGCCACGCGCGAAACAAGCATATGCGGGCAGCCAATCGTTTGTAATGAAACTATAAACGCCAAGTCTACATCAGTACAACGTCTCACATATGTCTGCCCACAACCCGCGACACTGAGGTAAACATACTTACTATTGAAAAACTTGTTTAGCTGAGATGTACACATAATTAGCCAATTGCTGACACTGATCGACAAAAGCGGGGGCATTGTACTGAGAACGCGTAAAGTTAGCTTGTTAGCACGAAATGACCTAGTAACACTGTAATTACTGCAATTAATCTAATTTCGACGCGCCGGTCACATAATTTTTCAGTAAATAGAATTTTAAGCCTAGCATCTACTTGTTTTGCCGTTGTCTAACATAAATAACTGACGCGTTTGGTGTACGTGGAAGAAGGCCACATTAATTTCATGCATTTGAGATTTGAGCTCTCGGACAGAACGAAGCTAGATATAGTGTTGTATGATGTGAAAGATATTATATTTGGTGTAGTGATATGGTTACGAAGAAAACGGTAAAGTGGGCAGTGGCGCAGTACAGAGCGCTCGCGCTAGGAGCGCTGCGTTTAAACTTATATTTCGTCAGTGATCACGTCGTCCTGTTCCTTGGCTCGTCACCCCGCACCATTTGATGTGAGGTGCGGGCAACATCATCATGCTGGTCCCTGGAGCATCGACGCCGTCTTCTCACCTTCGTACTCTGCCCGACCCTCGCTCGACTTGAACAAACCGACCAATCACTTTCCCCCCGCTCCATCCCCATCCCCAAGCACCAGGCACGATGACCAGGAGCAGACGCGCTCTGACCCGATGCTCACTGATCCGCCGACGACAAGAACCAAGGCAGCACCCCCGCCCAAGCTGTCCGGCGCGTGCATAATCCTTGGCCTTCGACTCTGGGCGGCCGGCTGCTAGACCTGAAGATCCGGGGGCAACCGTTCATCAGATCACCTCGTTCATCCTCGTGGCAAGCCTTTGATCTTCTTTATTTTATGACCATGCTCACGGTCACCTCGTTGTTCAGAATTCAAGTAATCGATCAGGACAATCGCTCGTTGCGCCTCGGGATGTGTTACGAAGAAGGCGACGAACAAGCGCGCAGTTGAGCGGGAAGGAGCGGTTGTGCTAAACCCGCAGCCATAAATCGTATTTCATAAGTAATCAGGTTGTTCTGTGAGTTGACTTGCCACGCTGTATCAATATCCGGAACGCTTACGAAGAAAGTGTCACGGTTCCCAATTGCACCGGTAGCTGGTGATGATCAGATACATCATTGGCTGTCCTGATCTCTGATGTATGCTCATTTGATACATTCATTATCTCCCTTAAATTGCTTTCCATCGCAAACCTTCATCGGCAACATCTGTTTTAAGAGCCGAAAGCCACTATGTTTGATGATATTGGACAAAATAATATTATTACGAATTAGCGAAACCAAAATTATTATCCAGTACATGCTAACACTTGCCACACTAGCGCAAAAAAAACATATTTAAATTTTGTTTCTTTCGCTGTAGGCACGTGTAAGCATTACATTGAAAGAAACCTCTCAGACATATTCAAAATAAGGTCCGCATGTTTGCACGGCCAAGTTCGGTCGTGATGAAACTACAGGATAGTAGACAAACCTCATTTCCGCCGAAAGCCTATACTACTTCCTGCATTGGGATTCCTGTAGCCCTGAGAGGCTAAAAACTGATAGCTATGTATTTTATTAAAGCGAAAATGAAGGTATTCAAACGGAATTTGTTTTCTTTTAATTGAGGAGACAGTATTTTATGCAGCTCTTTTCTGTTCCGGCCAGCTAGCCAGCGATATCCGTAATACTAACCTCAGTCAGGATCATGTTTTGCATCGCAAATGGGTAACGTGGTTTTCTTTTAATAAGGCTTTTCCTTTGCTTTTCTATGCAATCAGGATTTGTATTTTTAACGATGGTCAAAGCAAGCCTCGGGGTTGTTGTATCTAAACTTTTTTACCAAAATTCTTTTAAACTTAAACTAGTGCGTTTACCTAAACTAGTGAAAGTTGCACCTTTATCATCAAGACAAGGTAACCTATCGCTACAGACTGACTTCAATTTTTCCGCGATACCCCTTTAAAAATAAAATACGTTGAAGGTTACAATACAACACATCATAAAAATCACTGTAATTAAAATTCATGTGAATCCTTAAAGTAACGAAGCACTGCTGCACCTTCATAGATTTTTCGGCTTCCAAATTTAAATTGTTTGCTGCGGACTGCGGAATTCGACACCAGAATTTTTATGAACACTAGAGGCAACTAGTAGCCTAACAGTAATCTATCGTGGAAGCGCCCTTGGCGATGATGATTGGCGGTGTTTCTTTTTTCTACTGAGTATATTTTTTACTTTAAAATTGTTTAACTGCCCAAACGATTTCTCAGAACACGCGGTTCACATTTAAGAAATAGCGTAGGAACAAGTTGATTTTTGGGGTGAGTGAAGGTTCAGAGGAGATATTGTCTTTATATGCCATTCTTGGAAAGTGCGTGAGGGCGAAAAGCTGTGTGTACCTGTGGAGAGCTTCAATCTGTGAGGAGTTCAGATAAGAATGCACTACAAAATACTGCAGGTCTATCCGACTCGAAGGCTGTCGTCAACGACTTCAGCATGTTTTTACAGCGAAAGCAGTTATAGTTTTGGTTTGGCCACATAGCCTTACATTATATCGTGGCACCTAGAGCCTCAGCCATACGACAATAAATACTTAGTGAATTAATTTATTTTGTCTCAGTTATTTGATCGTAATTTGACTCAGTTGAATTAAATTGCTGCCCATGTGCACGTGACTCAGTCCCGAAAGGAATAGTTCCCTCTCCCCTTTCAGGATAGAAGAGGGAAAGAGAAGAATGTGAGAGGGTGGGAAGCTTGTTAGGCTTTCATTACGGCTGGCGACGTACTACATTGGACGGCCGAACGCATGGCTAAGGGGCTAAATTAAAACTATAATAAATTTCGCTCAATATTGCGCTCAGCCGGTTAAAATCTCTTTGTTTTCAGTGGCTCAAAATGCCAGAAAAAGCTTACAAATATTTCGAATAATTTGAAATGTGGAAATACTAGTCACGTGGAAATAGGCACCAAGACATAGAAGTATTCATCGAAGCAATTATCTTGCCTGCCACACTTCAGCTGAGGGACCCTCTATCATATACGCATTACAAACAGCTGTAAAGTTGAAAAGGACCAAGAAAAAAAAGGCATGACAACTACTTACCTTGCTGTCAGAAAAACTGGTTATATTGCACGCGTTGCAAGCCACTTTGATTAGTGGCCATTTAATTGAAAACTTCGACAGCGTCTTGATGCGCGCATATTAAGTGGGTTATACATCGTGGATGAAAAAGAAATTAGGGGTATTTGCATAAAGAGAAATCTCCTGTGACGGTTTTAGCTACGTAACTCATGCTATGCTTCTCAGTTAGAGCTTATGACATTGTGAGAGACTGGAAAGAGACGGATTAATTTTCTTCATTAGGACAAGCGCGCTCTACGACGAAGCAGCCGCGAATGGCGACCTCAGGTGCTGACACAACCCGCTGGACTACTATGAACGCTTCGTGTCATCAAACCACGGCATCATCAGCTTTCTCCTTAAATAAGATCGTGTAGTAAATAGTATCTGCCGAATTGACTTCTGTGCTAGCTCATTTCTACTCAGCTCAGAGCAATCCTTAGTAGTCCCTACTATTAGTAGTCTATTCATAAAGACACTACAATTAGAAGAGACTCCAGTTATGTGTTTACAGTTAGCAGTTACAATTAGCAGGGCACCTAATATTCGTAGTAGTAGTAGTCTGTACTTGTAGTAGCCGACCTGTTTGGTTGAGCCAATCCACGAATTTCGTAGACGTCTCATAGCTACTGGCGGCAACTGAGACATAGGTATTGAGCCTCCACAGCGGGTTGGTTGTTTCAAAATACAAACTTTGTTATGCAGTCATAACAACAACACAAAAAGTGTCTTCGGCACTTCTAACTTCATTTTGTTAAAAGCGGTCTATTTCACAGAAATTTACAACTACGGGTTTGAACTTGTTTTTTAGGCTACGGAAGTTGAAAAAAGCTGAACGTAATAAACGATGACTCATGCAAGCCAATGTATCGAGCCCCAAAATAAATCACGCAACAAAGTTCTTTTTTTTTTTCACAAAGAGTCCTGTTTGGCTGCCGCTGCGAGTCTTTCCAGCTGGCAGTAATGAAGGATGCAAACGGTAGGCGCTTGTCAAGTCAACTTCGCATTCATGAAGGATCAAACCCATTAGGAATGGGCTCGTAGAAGTTCCGATAAGCTGGTAAAGGAGGGTGAAATCGGCGTAAACAAGCTGAAATCCTTTGGCCCAGAAAAGCTTCGACCTGGCGCCGTGCGATGCGCAGTGAACTATCCGAAACTTCGCAATAAGAGGGGAGAAGTGCTGGTCAGGTCCACCAAAAGCAGCTTACTTGTCACCTGGAAGCCCTTAAATGTAGCAGTCTTTTTACGCTATTTATGTTTATTTCTTAACGTTTAGCATTGTTTACTGTAGGAAATTTCATAATACAAAAATATATTGGAAATTACGGCTGATTCCTCTCTACAGCGGCAACGACTCCCATGTGCGGAACGTTAGCCTCTATGCGGCAACGCGCTCTTTGCGGGAAAGCACAGCCTCCAGGGCATTGCACACTCGGCTACTTAAACCTTAAAGCTTTCAGGCACGCTGGGTCGGCTAATCTTGAAATACCAATCTGCGTTGCAGCAGCGCCGTAGGCGGCAACCTGCAACAAGTACCGCGAGGGGCATCCTCCTTCAATTGTCAGCAGTGGCAACGACCATCATGTGCGGAATCTGAGCGTTTCTTCTGGAAGAAAAAGGCGACTCACGTAGTGAACTGCAATAGATAAAGGAAGACGTACATAACCTGGACTAGCGTAACCGCCTTTTCAATATTGAAATTCATGTCATTCCAGACCCTCAGAATCAAAACTTGCTAGAAAAAATAAACGAATTATTCTCTAAACTTGACAATATCAGCCACTGACTCACCAAGGTATCACCACTGCATCGGCTTCCAGCGAACAATGCAAAACACTGGGCATTAATTGTTCTCTTCGTCAGTCATGAGCACCGTGACGCCGGGCTAGGAAAGCGACAGACCCTCAAAAAAAATCCTGGAGAGATGTTCAATTGCGAAAATATGGCAAGACTTTCCCGCAAGCTGTTATCAACAGCAATGCATTGGACGAAGAGTGCAGGCTAAACGTTTGTATGACACACGAACGGTAAAGTGCCAGTTCGTTAAAAGAGCGGTGATTCTGTCATTCGCTCAGCACAGAACCTTGATGACCTGCACTGAGTGTTTTGGAATGTTCTTGAATTGCTGTGCTTCGAACTTTTTCTTAACAATAAAAAACCTGTGTGCTCTTTCACTTTTCAACCTCGACACGAGGGCATTACAGAACAAATATGATAAATATCTCTTTTGTCTGGAACCTGAACATGCTTACGACATTATTTGTTTTACAGAGACAGTGTTTGCGTGTGGTGATGGGTGTTTCGCGCTTTCTTGATGTGATTCATTATGTGTGCATAGTTCTAGGAAACGCCGTAGTGGTATTGTCATATACATCCGATCAATGGTGAACTATAAGCTACTTACAGATCTCAAAATGGTTAACGATGGCTATGAGTGCTTGGCTCTAGAGTCTTTTATGTAATTTTTCTCGTTGTGTATCATCCTCCATCTGGATCGCCCTTTAAATTACACGCTTTGCTGAAAAGATACCTGAATTGAGAGTTCACATCAAATTTGAAACCAGTGAGGATTTGAATGTAAATGATTTTCTCTACAATATGGCTTACTTAGAATTCCAGGTGATATACTAGAGTTTATGTTGTTCTAACGTTATCCCCATGCTGACTTGAATTACTCCAACTTCTCTGTTGATGTCTAGTTTTCCTAAAAATTCTATTCCACTGATCTCCAGTTTGAGGGAACATTTACCAATATGCTGCATATTGACCTGCAAACATTCATAAACTGTCGAACATGAAACACTAATTAAAGATTGCTCCGAGCACAATGGTAACAAGATTAGCGACACGCCGAAGATTGTTGACTGGAACGAAATATTAGAGCTATACTAAATACTAAATTTGAATACCATATGCACATTTTTGTGCAACTCCTTGATAATATTCGGCTGGCTCCGATGACTCTAAAATGCTTTCTTTTCATGTTTTCTTTCAGCTTATGACACATTTTCCTCTTAAGGCCCGTAAAAGGCACAAAAGATTACAAAAGCTTTGAATATTTTGTGCAGTCTTCCAAAGAGTCTAAAAGAAAAAGAGCCTTTTCAAAACTTTTTTAGCATAAGGTGAAAATGTCTTCCATGTATTCAAGACGTTAAAAATCTCCGAAATTCGTGGAAAAAAATACTAAATTTCAATACGATATGATCATTTTTGTGCAATTGCTTGATAATATTCGGCTGGTATGGCAAACCATGAGAAATATAATAGATAATAGTGCAGAAACAAAAAAAGTTAAATTTCAAGACGCTTATCTTTTTGATGTAGAGGTAGCAGACAAGTTTAATGAACATTTTCTTGCTGCCGGTGCTGCTTCTACTGACGCGGCCGATATATCTGCTGCTATACATTGCACGCGTTTCATTACTTGAAATTATCCGAATACAATATTGCTACGCTACTAACTACTCTAGTGGCGCCATACAGCGGCTAAACTGCATTTCCTGGCAGTTGGCAAGCCTTGAGCCATCTTGGGGCTAGATGCTTCGTCTTCATCATCTCTCGTGCTGCCTGCTGCCCTGCTCGTTCCAACGTCTTGCGCGTCTAATTAAAGCAAGTAAACCAGCCCTGCTTACGTCAACCGTTTTTCAGTGACATACTTGGTGGAGATGCTGGGTTACGGCCCATGTACGCTGACCTCGAGGACACCTTTGACGTCAGCTCTCAACGCGTGGCTACAACACCAGTCCACAAGGCGAGCCGCCGCCTGCGAGGCATACAACCCGAGTTCGGCCAACTGACAGCGCCGGTAAGGGCCATGACATCCAGCGCGGCTAGCCAGACAAGTCAGCACTCCGGGAATGCCGCGCTGTTTGTCCTTCACGCACCTCGATCGCCGCCACCGTTCCACGGGGACAGGTTCGAGGACGTCGAAGACTGGTTGGCCAGCTTTGACCGAGTGGCGGGTTTCAATTAGTGGGACGGCGAGCGCAAGCTGCGCAACGTCTACTTTGCGCTGCAGGACTCGGCCAAAACGTGGTTTGAGAACCACGAAGCTTCCTTTACCACCTGGGAGGCTTTTCGTCGAGAGCTGCTAGCGACATTTACCGGCAGCGAAAGAAAAGAGAAAGCTGAAATCGCCCTGCGCTCGAGATCACAGCAGCCGAACGAGGGCGTCGCGATGTTCATCGAGGACATGACCCGACTGTTCAATCGGGCCGACCCTGCTATGCCCGAAGCCCAGAAGGTACGCCACTTAATGCGTGGCGTAAAAGAGCAGCTGTTTGCCGGACTGTTCCGTGACCCGCCACGAACAGTGTCCGACTTCACCAAGGAGGCAATGGGTATCGAGCGCTCTTTAAAGGAATGGTGCGCCCACTACGGACGTCAGGCTACTGTAGTAGCCGCTTCCCAGTCCCAGTACACGCCTACGTCGCTGCCCGCCGAGGACCTTCGGGAGCTTGTAAGAAGACTTGTGCGCGAGGAACTGGCGAAACTTCTCTTTGAAGCTCCACAGGTCAGCGTCGCTGCCGTTACGGACGTGGTCCGCGAAGAAATCCGACGAGTTGTGCAGCCACCCCCAGTTCCACACCCGGTGCCCTCCGTAATGACGTACAGCGAGGCGCTACGAAGTCCCGGGCCAGCGATGAGAGCCTGTTCCCCCATCGCTCCTGTGCAATACCTCCCGAAGCCAATCGCAACAGCACCCTCCGTGCCGCAGGAGTTCAGGCCTCCCGTGAGCAAAGCGCACGTTTGGCGTACGCCAAACACTCGGCCGCTCTGTTACCACTGCGAGGATGCCGGCCACATCCTCCGACACTGACCCTACCGCAGGATGGGTTTAAGGGGGTTTTCGCCTGACGCATTTCGACCACGCTATGGTGAAAGCCCACGGGATATCGAACAGTACTTGGCTGATAACGTGCAATTTTCGACCTCGCAACGACGCCAGTCCCGATCGCCATCCCCAACGCGGTTCTCTTCGCCCGGCCGCCCGTCATCCTCTGGCCAGTTCTGAGGTACGTCCCCACGTCGGGAAAACTGAAGACGGCGTCCTCCCGGGGGTAGTGCTTAGCTACTGGACCGAGTCAAGAGCTTCCACCCGACAATTCGCCGCGACGCTCCGACCGGCGACGACCTGACCCGACGACCTCGACGACGTGCTGCGACCGACTGTCCTCCGCCGAAATTCCGGTATCCGCCGACAACCACGACGTTACCGCACTCGTGGATACCGGCGCCCATTTTTCGGTAATGAGCAGACGGTTAGCCACGGTCTTGAGGAAGGTTCTGACCCCTTGGTCTGGGCCGCAGATCCGGACAGCTGGTGGCCACGTGGTAACTCCGATCGCTGTCTGCACATCGCGAATCCAGATCCGCGGTGTTACTTTCCCTGGTTGGTTTGCCTTGTTACCCGAGTGCTCCGAAGACCTCATACTCGGTTTGGATTTCCTTCAAGAGTACGGTGCCGTTTTCATCCTCCAGGAGCTAATCGTGTCGTTTTCACCCAAGGTCCTGTCGACTACGATACCGAGCCACGCCGGGCTAAGTTATGCGTCTGTGACGACCACGTTTTGATCCCATCAAGACCCAGCATGTTTGTTACTGTAGAGTGCGATAACAGCACCAGAATTCGTGGCATCGCTGAAACCAATATGTCGCTGCTCTGTGGTCGGCAAGACTGTGTTGCTCGAGGAATTGTTGAACTGAACGAGGGCCGGACCGCACTCTTGGTGACCAATTTTGGTTGTTAACCTCAGTGTTTGCCTGGCAGAACAGCTATTGCGTATTTCGAGGAACTCAGCGAATTCGCGGGTCAGCACGCTTTGTCCGGAGCCCCGGCATCAGTGGAGGAACCGACACTCCCATAAACACTGACGTGAACCCAAACCTCCCAACTAACCAGAAACGCTGCTTGGAAAGCGTTATCCAGTCTTTCTGCGACTGCTTTGCCTCGACCTCCAAGGTTAGGCAGACACCGCTCACAAAGAACCGAATTATAGTTGACGCCAACCAATGGTCGTTATGTCAGCCACCCTACCGCATCTCTTCGAAGGAGCGCGATGCCATTCGCCGCCAAGTTCAAGAAATGCTCAAGGACGACGTGATACAACCGTCGACGAGCCCGTGGGCGTCGCCTGTTGTTCTAGTGGCAAAGAAAGATGGAACCCTATGGTTCTGCGTTGATTCATCATCATCATCATCATCATCAGCCTTACTAACACCCACTGCAAGGGCAAAGGCCTCTCCCATGTCTCTCCAATTAACCCTATCCTTTGCCAGCTGCATCCACCCTTTGCCTGCAAACTTCTTAATCTCATCCGCCCACCTAACCTTCTGCCGCCCCCTGCTATGCTTACTTTCTCTTGGAACCCACTCCGTTACCCTTAAAGACCAGCGGTTATCTTGCCTTCGCATTACATGCCCTGCCCAAGCCCATTCCTTTCTCTTGATTTCGACTAGGATGTCATTAACCCGTGTTTGTTCCCTCACCCACTCTGCCCGCTTCCGATCTCTTAACGTTACACTTATCATTTTTCTTTCCATGGCTCGCTGCGTTGTCCTTAACTTAAGCTGAACACTTCGTTAGCCTCCACGTTTCTGCCCCGTAGGTGAGTACCAGTAAGATTATGCTGTTGTACACTTTCCTCTTGAGGGAAATTGGTAAACTGCCACTCATGATCTGCGAGAATTTGCCATATGCGCTCCACCCCCTTATTATCCTTCTAGTTATCTCCCTCTCATGATCCGGATCAGCTGTCACTACCTGCCCTAAGTAGACGTATTCCGGCACAATTTCTAGGCTCTCGCTGCCAATTGTGAACTGTTGTTCCCTTGCTAGGCTGTTGACATTACCTAGGTTTTCTGCATGTTAATTTTTAGACCCATCGATCTACTCTGCCTGTCTAACTCGTTGATCATGATTTGCAGTTCACCTCCTGAGTGACTCAGCAAGGCAATGTCATCAGCAAATCGCAGATTATTTAGGTATTCTCCATTTCTTCTTATTTCCAACTGTTCTCCATTCAGGCCTCGAAATACCTCCGTCAAACATGCGGTGAACAGCATTTGCGAGATCGTGTCTCCTTGCCTGACGTCCTTCCTTATTGGAATTTTATTGCTGCCTTTATGGAGGACTATAGTAGCTGTGCAGTTGCTATATATATCTTGCAGTATTTTGACATAAGGCTCTTCTACCCCCTGATTACGCAATGCCTGTATGACTGCTGAGGTTTCCACTGAGTCAAATGCTTTCTCGTAATCAATGAAAGCTATATATAGAGGTTGGTTATATTCTGCGCATTTCTCTATCACCTGATTGATAGTGTGAATATGATCTATTGTGGAATATCCTTTAGGAAAGCCTGCCTGATTATTTGGTTGATTAAAGTCTAACGTTGCCCTGACTCTATTAGCGATTACCTTAGTAAATACTTTGTAGGCAACGAATAGTAAGCTGATCGGCCTGTAATTTTTCAAGTCCTTGGCGTCTCCCTTCTTATGAATTAAGATAATGTTTGCATTCTTCCAAGCTTCTGGTACAGTCGAGGTCATAAGGCGTTGCGTATACAGGGTGGCTAGTTTTTCTAGCACGATGTCCCCTCCATCCTTCAACAGATCTGCTGTTACCTGATCCTCCCCAGCTGCTTTTCCCCTTTTCATTGCTTCTAAGGCTTTCTTCACTTTATCTTTCGTTACTGGCGGGATGACGCATTGCTGTGCACTGCTGTCTTTCTCATTGGCGCTCTGATTACATTGGCTACTGTACAGGTCTGTGTAGAACTCTTCGGCTACGTTAACTCCGTTCTTTATAGCATGCTTGATTCTCTCCATATTAAACTTCCTTATGTCGGCTACCTTGGGCTTATTTATTAACTTTGATAGCTCCGTTAGTTCTATTCTATCGGTAGTGTTAGATGCTTTCATGTTTTGGCGCTTCTTAATCAGATCTTTCGTCACCTGAGATAGCTTCCCGGTATCTTTTCGAACTGTCCTACCGCCTACTTCTACTGCGCACTCCGTAATTATTGATGTCAGGTTATCGTGCACTGAATGAACATCAAGATCATCTTCCTCAGTTAAAGCCGAATATCTGTTTTGCAGCGCTATCCTAAACTCCTGTGCTTTCCCTCTTACGGCTAACTCGTTAATGGTCTTCTTCTTCGCTAGCTTCTTCCGTTCCCTCTTCAAGTCTAAGCTAATTCTAGACCTTACCATTCTATGGTCGCTGCAACGCACCCTTCTGAGGACGGCCACATCCTGAATGGTGCCAGGTATAGCGCATAGTATGAAGTCGATTTCATTTTTAATCTCACCATTGGGGCTCTTCCAGGTTCACTTCCTGTTTTCTCGTTTGCGGAAGAAGGTATTCATGATCAGTAAATGATTTCTATCCGCGAATTCGACTAATAACTCTCCCCTGCTATTTCTAGAGCCTATCCCATAGTCACCTACCGCGTGGTCGTCAGCCTGCTTCTTGCCCACCTTCGCATTGAAGTCGCCCATCAGTACAGTGTACTGCGATTTTACTTTATTCATTGCTGATTCTACGTCCTCATAGAAGCTTTCAACGGTCTGGTCATCATGGCTGGATGTGGGTGCGTAGGCCTGCACCACTTTCAGCTTGTACCTCCTATTCATCCTAATTGCTATAGCTGCTACCCTCTCGTTAATACTGTAGAGCTCTACGTTGCCAGCTATATCCTCATTAATCAGGAAACCCACACCTAGTTCTCGTCTATCCTCTAACCCGCGATAGCACAGTATGTGTCCGTCCTTTAGTACTGTATACGCCTCACCTGTCCTCCTAACTTCGCTAAGCCCTATCACATCCCATTCAATTCCCGCTAGTTCCTCAAACAGCACTGCTAGGCTAGCCTCACTAGCTAAAGTTCTAGCGTTAAACGTTGCCAGGTTCAGATTCCAATGGCGGCCTGCCCGGAGCCAGAGATTCTTAGCACCCTCCGCTGCGTCACAGGTCTGACCGCCGCCGTGGTCAGTTGCTCTGCAGCCGCTGGGGACTGAGGGCCGAGGGTTAATTGGTTTGATCATAGAAGGTTGTGACCAAGTACTACACCAGGGTGGCCAAATCCTGCTCTGGTGAGAGAGTGCGTTGTCGGTTCTGGTCACCGAGATAAGGCCACACTCCAGGCCTGCTTATGCAATTCCGTCGACACGCAGATTTTTTTTTAAACCCGGTGGAGAATTGCGCGGCACCAGGATTTGAATCCCGGTCCTCTTGCACGCGAGGCGGATGTTCTACCTCTACGCCATCGCTGTAGCTGCGTTGATTACTGACGGTTAAACAAAGTCACTAAAAAGGATGTTTATTCTCTCCCGCGTATTAATGACTCCCTGGACCGGCTGCGCCACGCCAAGTACTTCTCATCGCTATATTTACGAAGCGGCTATAGGCAAATTCAGGTGGACGAACGCGACCGGGAAAAGACCGCCTTTATAACATCGGACGGTCTGTACGAATTCCGGGTGCTCCCTTTCGGCCTGTGCGCGGCTCCTGCAATCTTCCAGAGGATGATGGACACCGTTCTTGCCGATCTCAAATGGCAGTCCTGTCTCGTGTACTTGGATGACGTTGTCATCTTTTCTGACACGTTCGAAGAGCACCTGAGACGCCTGCGCGCTGTGTTCGAAGCAATTCGGTCGGCCGGTCTTTCCCTGAAGCCCGAAAAGTGTCACTTCGCTTTCGAAGAGTTGAAGTTTCTGGGCCACATCGTGAGCGCTAAAGGGGTTAGCCCAGACCCCGATAAGACTGCTGCCGTGGCTGCTTTTCATGTGCCCACCGATAAGCGCAGTGTGCGCCGCTTTATGGGTCTCTGCGCCTATTATCGGCGTTTTGTGCAGAACTTCTCCCAGATCGCTGAACAACTCACGCGACTCACGAAAGATTCCGAACCATTCTTCTGGGGCCTGGAGCAACAGCAAGCCTTTGAAGACCTTTGCACTCGTCTCCAAAGTACGCCCATCCTTGGACACTTCGACGAGTCAGCCGACACTGAACTACATACATACGCCAGCAACATCGGCCTCGGTGCGGTAGTTGTGCAGAGGCAGGATGGTCTCGAACGCGTAATCACATACGCGAGCCGCACCTTGTCGCGATCTGAGGCGAACTATTCCACCACCGAAAAAGAATGCATGGCCATTGTGTGGGCAGTAACAAAATTTCGCCCGTACCTATATGGCCGCCCTTTCAGGGTCGTCAGCGACCACCACTCGCTCTGTTGGCTGGCGAACCTCAAAGATCCCTCGGGACGGCTTGCACGCTGGAGCCTTCGACTTCAGGAATTCGATGTCACCATCGTCTATCAGTCTGGTAGGAAGCACAGTGATGCCGATTGTTTGTCTCGTGCGCCTATCGAGAACAACCGAGCTAACTCAGACGATGATTCTGTTTTTCTTGGAGCCATCTCCACGTCCATCCTCATTCAACACCAAAGGGATGACAGCGAACTACGGCCCCTCATTGAGTATCTAGAAGGAAGCGCTCAGTCTCCCCCGTGAATCTTTTCGCGCGGGCTGTCGTCGTTCTGTTTACGTGACGGCGTCCTATATAAGAAAAACTAAAGTCCAACAGAAGCTGCCTATCTACTCGTCGTGCCTACGGCCCTTCGCGACGAAGTCCTGCAGGCGAGCCATGATGACCATCTTCTGGTCACCTGGGTTTTTGTCGAACTTTGGCACGAATACGGCAAAAATACTACTGGCCAAGAGTTGCTGCAGTTGTGAAACGTTAAGTAAGAACTTGCCGCGAGTGCCAGCGTCGCAAGACGCCGCCGACTAAGCCAGCCGGCCTACTCCAGCCTATTGATCCGCCTCAGGTTCCCTTCCACCAAGTTGGCATGGACATACTCGGCCCATTTCCGGAGTCCTCTCTGGGTAACCGGTACATTGTGGTCGTCACCGACTACCTCAGCCGATACTCTGAGACTAAAGCTCTTCCCCGTGGTACTGCTGACGAAATTGCGAACTTTTTCATTCAAAACATTGTGCTTCGTCACAGTGCACCCACCATCGTTTTAACTGACAGGAGAACAGCGTTCACCTCGGCCCTTACGCAAGAGGTTATGCGTCTAAGCGGCACCAGCCACCGCAAAACAACCGCTTACCACCCTCAAACGAACGGCCTCACCGAACGGCTCAACAAGACGATCGCCGACATGATTTCTATGCATGTCGACGCAGACCACCGGAACTGGGACGCCATACTCCTTTACGTCACCTTTGCATATAATACTGCGGTCCAGGAAACGACACGCTTCACTCCATTTCGATTAGTACATGGTCGCGAAGCCACAACCATGCTGGATGCAGTGCTGCTTCCGCCTAGCGCTACCCCCTCTGTTATGGGTGCTGCCCAATTTGTTCGTTACGCTGAGGCCGCCCGCCAACTCGCTCGACAGCGCATTCGGCACCAGCAAGTTCACGACGCTCGGCGCTACAACCTCCGCCACCGAAATGTGCGTTACCTGCCCGGCGAACAAGTCTGGGTGTGGAGCCCAATCCGCATGAGGGGACGCTCTGAGAAGCTTCTACGCAGATACTTTGGCCCCTACGAGGTGCTCCGCCAGCTCAGTCAAGTTACCTACGAAGTTCTCCCCCAAGGAACAGTTCGCTCTTCTAGACGGCCGACCTCCGAAGTTGTCCACGTCGCTCGGATGAAGTCGTACCACGCCCGCTAGCCCCTCGCGCGTGTCTACACCACACGCCAGACACGTGCGACTACCCTTGTGGCCCCGCCTGCAATTGCTACCACACCGAGTCGGTGTCTTCAAGAGAGGGGGAGCAATGCTACGCTGCTAACTACTCTAGTGGCGCCATACAGCGGCTAAACTGCATTTCCTGGCAGTTGGCAAGCCTTGAGCCATCTCGGGGCTAGATGCTTCGTCTTCATCATCTCTCGTGCTGCCTGCTGCCCTGCTCGTTCCAACGTCTTGCGCGTCTAATTAAAGCAAGTAAACCAGCCCTACTTATGTCAACCGTTTCTCAGTGACAATATTTTATCCCCAGCTGACCATACCTAAGTGCACGAAATTATTATGTCTCTAAAAGACGGGTTTGCATCTGGCGCTGATCAAACCAGACGAAACCCATTGAAGGTAGTAATTCAAATTGTGAGCAGTCCGATTTCTCAAATCTTAAATGTTCTAATGTAAGCGGGAGTTTTCCAAATTAAACTAAAGCTTGGTTGAATTACGGCTATATATAAGGGAGGCGCATTTGGTGACTAGAATAATTTCAGCCCAGTCTCTGTGCTTTCAGTGTTCGCCAGTAAAGCCGTACATACTATAAACAAAAGGCTCGTTGAATTACCCATCCCACAAAACACCATAGTAAGGCGACAATATGGTTTTCTGAAGAGCAAGTCGTGCGAAGGAGGACTGCTTGGAATAAAAGAATAAATTCAGCACATCAAAAGCAAAGCACTAACTCTGGGTATATTCCTAGATTTCAGAAAAGCATGATATAGCTCTAATACAGCACCATGATACAGCCCTAATAAAACTACTGCATTACGGTATCCAGGCCGTAGCCGCACACTGTGACTTTGTACTGTAATAAATGGCGTATGTTCTGAGGCAAACAATGTGTTATACGTAGTACCACAAGGGTCCGTGCTCGGGCTACTCCTATTTCTGATACACATCAATGGTATTATAAACATACCGTGTGTTTGATATGTAGTTTTTTTTTATGTTGACGGCATCAGTGCGTTTTTTTTTTTCGGCAACCAATTTAGGTACACTGTTTACGGCGCTCAAGAACTGGATGTTGGGCTTAAACTTTTGGCTAGAAAGTAACCGCCTAATACTGTACAAAAACTATACAAGGTATGTGGTATTTTCCTGTAAAGGTACGACAATGCATAAAATTCAATTTTTAGAATTTCAAGGTGTGGGCGTATTACGGGCTACGACCACCCAGTCCCTCCATCTTACATTCAATGAAAGCCTCTTATGGATTACGCATATTGAAGCACCTAGAATGACCACTCTCCCACGTTACGCATATTGAATATTCTAAAGAATTATCCTCCAGCTAGACAAACGGGATATACACACTACTCTTTTACAGATTCATGACTAAGCTATTGCTCGCTTGTATGGCTAACCACGATGACAGCTAATTTAGATTTCCTACTGCCAATCACAAAAAAAGCAACACATGCTATCGGTGACCTGCAGCCTTCCCATAGTTGTGCGCTCTTTTTAAGTTGTATCGAAGACACGTAGAACGTAAATTCTACAAATGCAGACTAAATCTTGAAGTTGAACGCCAAAATCGTTCCAGTAAAACTCCTTTTGAAAGAAAATACGAGGAAAAAAGAAGCGCATAAAATTTACGACAGGATAATAGAACCAAGCCTCGTGCTCGAAATAACTATCAGATACCGGATTAATTAAACCGCATTCCAATCATTCAGGACGTGTTAACCAATGTTTTTTTATTAAATAAATTAAACGAAGTATTGAAGGTTTTTGTTCTTAGAGGATGACTAGCGCCTTAGAATAACCGACAATTTGTTTTCATGCGGCAGTTAAATCATGTATAAGGATTTATGTGAAATATGATTTGTGGCCATGCGTTGCAAGTTCGATTATATACCTTATCTTTATTTTTGAGCCTTTAGGGATTTTTGCCCTGCAAGGAAAGACTAAAACTCATCTCATCCCAACTTTGCTCAGTTTGAAAAAGTTTTTATGCAGTTTTAGCTGTGCTTGAGTGTTGACCGCCCTTTGTCTCAAGGTGGCTTGACGTCGCCAGGCTGTTTCCGGGGTTTATTTGCGTCCCTCAAGAAAATAGTTCTGTATTATGTTATTGGATAAATACCCCAATAAAAAAGAAAAATATCGTTGAAACATACCAATTTAAGCTCTGACTTCTAGAAAGGTAATTCGGGTGAATATCTTGCAGTATAATAACATTTGATTAGTATTCGTTCTAATTCCATGTTCAGCCAAACATATAAATTTGGAAAATCCAAAAACTTACACGCTTATTGCCTGATCATACCTACAGCAGGCTATCGATTAATGCTAGTTAAGTACGCGTACGAAGTGGACAAGATAGAATGCAGGAAGTCGTTACGTGTTTGGAATAGTTCATAGAGGACGTTATTCGTCATTAGATGAATAGCAGCACTCACCTTCAAATCTGTTGCGTATTTCCTGTTTTTGTGCACTGTGAATAGTGCCGGTTTAACTCATGCGGTGCCTAATCTCAATAATAGAATCCAGGTTGTTCAGCGGGCTGGCTTAGGCTATCATTTTCAAACGCAATCGGCGCAAAACGAAAAACATGCACTTGCTTTCGTTAAGTTCTGGAATCTGATTCTCGTTTCGGCCGGAGTGTTTCCTTTTCGATGTAACTACGGCTCGTCACTAAGCCTGAGTTAGCGGCTTCATAGGGTCATCACAGACTGCTCTTCCAATTTCAACATACGCCCCATAGTAGCAGATTTGATCTCCGCATTTTTCCTGCCTGAATTAGCATTAAATCAAATTCTTGGGACAATGCAGTTTGTGCAATGCCTTTTTGCTGTGTCAAAGCGTTTTAATCGTTGAGACCGCTGCAAATAACCACATGAGACTTCCTTGAAATAATTCGCATTAACTACAATAAATACCATCTACCCCTGCTTTGTATGTTCGAAGGAAACCTCATTACTAAAATTTATTAAATTGAGCTTTGCTAGAGAGATTTGCCAAGGGCAAGCTGGATGCAAGACGATTTTCATTCCTTCATGAGATAATCTGCCTTCTTTTGTTAATGTGTTCACAGCTCTAGCAGGAACTAGTTAAACTCACCTTTTAAATAATTCACATCCCTGTATGTCATTCTGTTCGGCCCATTACCTGCTTAAGACGTCGCTTTCTTTTTGTCCTTCACCCATATAAGTACTTTTATTACCTGTGAGAAATTTATATTATAATTTAGTTAGCACAAAAAAGACCTTATATTTTCGTCCTACACCGTGCGCCGCAGAAGACCAGATCACTCCACACAGCCCCGGCCCCGATCGCGCCAGTCGGTTTGCCTATCAGCCTAACAACTATTAACTAAGCTATCAACGTAGCCTATCAAATATGCTTTCAATCTATGATGCCCTCTTTCAGCGCAATATTAACTACTGCCACCTAATAAAGGGAAGTTCTTCTCTGACTAAACAAATTATTAGTGCTACAGAAAGATGCATAAAGAGCGATAGTCAACGTTCCAAATTTATCGCACTCAGCGCAACTAATTCTTCGATAGAGTATTCAAAATGTTCGTAGCTTATATGAATATCGATTATTAACAATTCATAAGACCCAAATTCATCCGAACTAATTCGTCAGAACGTATCTAACCTTAGAGAAAACCCTCCACCTGACCTAACGCGCAATCAAGAATATTGGTACATACCACGACCACACCTGATTTATGGCTTTCAAGCCCTACGGCATGCCGTCAGCTTAGAGCCAGTTGGGTCCCATCAAAGGTAACACTTCAGCCATATCTTCAAAGAAATCTCAAGATGCTTTTTTAGTGTCTTCCTCATTTTCGTGTTTGTGTGTTTTCTGTACGGCCTGTCTTTCAAAATTGCAAACTGTTTTTTGATCAAGAAAAATGTTAAAATTCCCTCGTGTTCCCCGAATACATGTTCTTTTCTTGCTATTTTATGATCCCTTATACTTCCTGTAATTGATGAGCACCACGCTGCCGGAAATCCTCGGTGATGGTGAGCATCGTCAAGCCACTGTTACGCGGCTTTTTCTTCCTTCAGCTCAAACATGGAGATTGTGTACGTTGTTTGGAATACAAATATTGTATTGTATTGCATTGTATTGTTCAGGCGACGAAAGATCCTTGCTGTCGTAACCACGTACTTCACAGCATACTACCAGCCTAGGAATGGCAGGACTACAGAATGCTTTCGGTGTTACAATACAGCGGATGCTACGATATTGATAACTGTCTCTTATCTCGGTGTTTTAAGGTGTTTACAATTCTTGCTTTTACTGCTAACGTAGTTAAGTGAAAACGTTACAGTAGCTTGCGTACTGATATTACGTTTGACCCACAAATACAAGCCACAATAAGAATAATACATTGTATACCGCCTAAAAGCCTTCTCTGCTAAGACATGACTGCAATTTTTTTTTTCAGTTAAGTTCTTAGTGGGCTGCATGAACTTATTTAGCTGTGGCCTGAAACGATCGAGTACCTGAAACGCCAACAAGTTTAATCACACGTTACGTAGGACCGGAAAAAACAATAAAATTGACTATAATTTACCCTGCAATGAGATCCCATAGGTGAACATTATTACGTTTGCAGAAGTGATGTGTATTGTTAGAAATACAAATTTAGGCGAAGGATTGGGTGATGGGTGGTTGGTGTAGCAAACAAAATTTAAAGCATTACAGGTTTTATTTACAAATTCGATGCAAGAATATAAGATCTGAAATTGCAGTGCATCAGCACTTCTCGCCGTTATATCAAGTAGTTTTTAGAGAAAGCGTTTCGGTGACTGGGAGACCGCACTCCCGTTTTGAGGCAACGAGGCATAATACGGCAGCGGAAAATAAATGCGCTGCCGCACCAGCTGGGCGGGCCAGGTCCCGTCCTGACCAAAAACAACGTCCGACCACGGAGCCGATGGAAATCGTCACTGCCCGGCCAGATCCGCGAGCGCTGGCGGGGCCTGGGCTTTCAGAGAGATGACGCCTGCGAGGCTACAACCTCAGTTCGACCGGCTAGAACGCCGGTGGTGGCCATCACTTCTTCCTTGCAGAGCCAGGCACGTCCGCCAGTTCTCATAGCGTAGAACAAGCTCAAGAGTATAATTACCGCGCGCACTTTGAACTAAATACAGTAGAAGAGCAGAGGATATCGAGTAGTACCTGGCCGCTAACGTGCAGTCTCTGACCACAGAACGATGGCAGTTCCAATCAGCATACCCAGGGGGGTTTCAGTCTGCCATAGGTTGATCGTCCCCAGGGCAATTCAGAGGCACGTCTCCGCGCCGTGAAACATAAAGACAGTGTCCTCTCGGGGTAGGCCCGCCTCTCCTAGATAGTGTCAACATCCTCTGCACGATGGTTAGACCCAAGCGATGATGATATTATTTAACAACCATCCAAAAGCACTCTAATAAAACGGTTTCGTGATTGAATGGGTTACTATTCAGCGCATATTAAAGCTATCTCGTAGAAATTCTGAAAACATTACGATCGTATATAAACAGCATTCAAACACCACAGAAAAGATTTTTTTGTGCAAACATCAGCGTACATTATTTTAACTAACTCTACAGCCAGCGTGTCCCGCCAGCGAGATGTTATGTAATGCGAAACAAAGCTTTTCAGGTAAGCGGGCACATAGTCCACTGCCATCCTGTTCATCTTTTTATGAAGGATTCAGAGCGTTCGAATAATAAGAGCTGCAAACAAAAGTTAACTGGAGCTGTCCTCAGCATTCCCCAATTCGCCTACAGGATCTCACTGCAGGTTAAATCATGAACGGAACATCACCGTTCGATCGAGTGTTTGGGCATTGAAACTAGAACGATACTACGAAGAATACTACGAAGAGAAAGCTCATGGTCGAGAGCATGGAAAGGTGACCACAGTTTATGATAAGTTTTCAGGTATTGCAACCAAAAAGAAGCACGTATACCTGAACAAATAGTCCCCGTAGATAGCTTCCATGAAAAATAAATTTTGAGTAAAATAAGATTATGGTTTATGGGGGTTTAGCGTCCCAAAGTGACTCAGGGTATGAGGGACGCCGTAGTGAGGGGCTCCGGAAATATCGACCACCTGGGGTTCGTTTACGTGCACTGACATCGCACAGCGTATGGTTAGAGGAAGATATGGGTAACATCAAGAGATAGAAAGGCAACAGCGTGAATTAGAGCAAAAAATTATTTTGATGTAACCTTAGCAGAACAAGAGAGGAACAAAGAGATCCCGATTACATTTGTAGAAGCGAAGTGTTTTGCTAGAAATACAAATCTAGGCGAAGGAGTGGGTTATGGGTGACGAGAATTAAACCGAGTAATGACACTGAAATGCAATTTATATGTCATTTTTATGTAACTGTAACATGGAATTGACATGAACGTTTCCATGGCATTTCAATGAAAATGTTACATGAAAACGTAGTTTCCATATCACTTACCCTTTACCCTCTTGTCCTTCTTAAAATGGGTTGAAACTAAATGAAATTTCTTTGATTAGCTTGGCCATGGCTAGCCTATAAAATTATTATGTCAAGATCAATGGGAGATATATCTGCACAGAGCACGCAACAAGAATTTACGATGGTGGTGACTGTGCCTGTGCATTAAAAAGTGGTAGGTGTTTACCGTAGTTGAACCAAGTAGATGTGCGAAAGGGAGTGTTCATTCTTCAATTGAAGGAAACACCTAAGCTCTGTGTTAAGGGTATGACGAGATAGGTTTAGTGTTTAAATGCCCATATATACAGAATTGGTAATTTTCTACTTAACAATAATCGATCGCGTCGACTCCTCATACCACTACCAGCGCAGTGGCGCAGCAGTTAAGCGATGCGCCACTGCACTGGCCGGTGGTTGTTTTGTATCAAAGCCACCCGTGGAGACTGTGTGACCCATGCTGCTTTTCCCGAGCAACTTCGCGCGACCAATAATAAAACTGCGAACTGCCAGGGCAGGTCGTGATCACGCCACAAGGTTATGTGGCCTAGGTGGCGTGACGCCCTCCTCCAATTGGCTGCTGAAGCTGGCGCGACGCTTTTCCGAACTTACCCAAGTTTACTGCCATTGGCTGTAGCTTGCACGACACTCCTCTGAACCTGCCCGGGCTTAACGTAGTGACTCGGGTAAGCACGTGTTAGCTCGGAGCACAGAACAAAGACAAGATTCCTTGGCGAGCTTTGGACGGGGCACAGTAGAGCTGCCGCAGTTCTGTGAGTCACATGAAAGCTCTTGCAGTTCCTCCTGGCTTTCGATCCTACAAGAAAAAAGTGTGGTTGCACTCAGAATTAGTGGTTGCAGTTCATAGTGAATTTACCAGCCCTGCAAAGCAGATTTTTTTGTAATTAGACTGAATTGTTTTAGCTCAACTTACGACGCAAAATGGGCAGCCCTGCCCAGATTATATGGCGTAAAACAATGTAGTATAGCAAAAAAACTGGTTTCTTTAGGGAGGTTGCCATCGAACTGCTGAAAAGCATGCTATGTTTGCTTGTTATGGTTGCTATGTGACAAAGATGCATTTGGCACCTAAAGGCAGCAGATGGTATTTCTTAATTGTATATTTAACTGAAGAGTGACAGGGCTTGACAAATGAAACTAAAAACCTTTCTTTTGGCTCGTAATACTTAATTGACACATTCATTCCCTTTTGGTCTGCATTAGCCAAGTAAAAGCTTTGCCTCTAAACGCGTACATGGGTCAGTATGAAACTATTTATAAAGAACGCCATCTGTATTCTAAAAATTAATGCTTATATCTTTGTTAATTTTCTGCAGTAGTGGCTTAAAAAAGCACTCCTAGCTTTAAATTGTGAATTTTGTTATTTCTTTATGTGTTTCCTCCGTTACTACGGAGAGCCTGAATTCAATGCGCACAACGCGATACTGCCCTCGATAGGGCTCGGGCCACATTCTGGGGCACACATTTTTAGAAGGAAAGCTATAGATTTTATCAACTAAGAGAATGTCAAGAAAAATGAAGAAAGACGAAAAAGGGCATACGCCACGTATGCACAAGTGAAAAACGTACGAAAGGATCAAAAAGGGTGAACCATAACGCAGGTGCTAGAAAAGTGAACACTAACAGCCGCAGCCGCACTGCGCACTCGAGCCAGAGAACAGCAGATGTGCTCTACCCGTCGGGAATCTTGGTTCTAATAGAGACGCGAGAAATAGAAGGCAGTGTTAAGAGAGAGGGAAACAGGAGATCTCCTAGGATCCCGGAGGAGTGCCGGCATCCCAATGGGACTCTCGAGGCCTCATGACGCCGTTGCAAGCAGAGCAGAGAGGCAAGAAGAATGCAGATTACATTCCCAGCACTGCAGGACATTCCGGACGGCCTTGTTTGCGCGAGGGAGATCAGGAGTGATGTGCTGCACCAGGCCTTGATAGAAGAAAATATGAGATCGCCATTTTTGGTTTGTTTGGTGACGGGAGCAGCAGCTCCAATTTACTGAATGGTGACTACGCGAGGAGGAGGGGAAATGTTAGTCTAGGTTGATCGTTTCTCCATTGAGCGACGTCTTGCTGCATTGCTGTTCGTTCCAACCAGCGTGTTTGTTCCAGGCTCGGGGGCGTGCTAACTTTCTTGTGAGTTCTAAACGTTGCTTGCTGCCTTTTCTCCAGCATTACTGCACCTTCGAGACAACTGCGCTGCCTTTCATTGTCGCCAAGCGCTACCGAGCCGGTGCATTTAGTGTTTTTATCTTGCCTTTACATTAATTTGTCCGCTTGCCAGTTGTCGGTACCGCTTTTGACGTCACCGAGCAAGCACTTATGCTCGGCGCTGCCAATACTACCTCAGGCGTAGCTGCTCAGCGAAAGAGAGAAAAAACAATATGCCCCGAAATCATGTTGTAAACTTTTGGGCATTGCGCTGAAAGAAAATCACAAGAATTTGTGCTGCCAATATATTTTCACTGTGATTGTGAAATACGGAGATACCTAGGCTTTGGCTTCTGTTGGGAGTTGTTCCATTGCTGACATCTCATAACAGTGCCCATTGTGCGCAGGAGCGCCGAGAATGTACACAGAAAAACAGTTTAGTTTGGAATGAGCTTTTCAATCATTTTATTTAATTTAACTTGAAAACCGCGGTTCGCGAAATAATTGAACCATCATTTATGTGCAGGAGGTTTAAAACACGTAGCTCCACCTAATCTGCGCATGAAATAACATAAGGTGGTAATCAATCTCTGGAACAAATTTTGTTACTATGAAAAAAACCGCAAAATTGTCTTCTATGTCCGCGTTGTTTGGTTCCGATGTCGATCGGTGAAGCAAGTAATCTCTCCTTGTATTTCATTCAAGAGTAAGGGTGTTTGGTGCGCTCAGCGATATTATTAACAACATTCTTGTTATTTTATATTTTGCTGCAGTCAGCTATGACAAGAAATGTGGTTAGATAGAGACGTTTTGAAGATATATTTTACCACCTTAGCAATAATGGCTAGTGAAAATAGCGAAAGTGCAATAAGTGTCAAAGAACCATACATGATAGATACAGAGAGGTGGGAAAGGTAGGGATGTCAACCAGAAAAACTTCCGGTTGGCTACACTGCAATGGGGAAGGGAATGATAGGATTTAAGTGGGAAGAGAGAAGGAACTGAAAACACAGTCACAATCTGTCAATCAAGGCAGTCGTTTGTAAAAAACAAAACAGCGCCTTGTAGTCCTTGATGGCAGTCGTCTGTTGTGGCCACGGACCGAGGATCTTGTCCTCTGTGAAAGGGCGAGGATCAAGGCGGGCCAGAGCACAACGCAGCTTACGTCTTTTGTTCACATAGACAGGGCACTCACACAGGACATGTTAGGCTGTTAGTTGACAAGCTTGACAAAGTTGCCACCTGCCACTTGCCACTTTGGAGGTGGAAAATTGTGACACTGGCGTTGGGAGCGGGAACGTAGGTTTGGTATGCTATTGCATAGAAAAACCGGAGAACAAAACTTTGTTAATCACAAAATCCTAGTCGGAGGGATGTGCTAATGACTGAGCGTGAGGGCAGTTTATCCGAGAGGCCCAGCTTTGAAGCTAGACGCAATATTACGCGCGTGTTGGCTACCGTTGCGGAGGTTTTCGTCAACCACACTTACAGGGGAGAATGGCGCCCTTACAAAGAAATTTTTAGGCAATCTATAGGATGTCCACAGACATCTGTCTATAAAGTCTTTAGATTCTCTATGTACAAACCCTAGAGAACAGTATAGGAATACAAATGCTGTAGACAGTCTATAGATAATCTATAGATTTATGGCCATACACTCTTAGTGGACTTTCGTCTAGACAAAAAGAAATATCTATAGGAATGCAATAGAGTCTATAAGAAGCATATAAACTCTCTATAGACCATTTTTGTAAGGCGGCCAGAGAAGCTCAGTGGTGTTAGTAAAAAAATTACATTCCAATCAGTGCGATGCATTGATTTATGTTAGGTAGAAGACGACGATGACCGGGCAGTGCCGCGGGAAAGAACACTCACGCTTGGCCAGCCTGCTGCGAAAACATGCTTCTTATGTGTTAGTGAGCATTTCTTTTCGGAAAAAAATAAACTCGAGTGGTTGGTGACATGTTTCCTGCGAGTTACAAGAAGGAACCCTTCCTAGCTACCTGTATGCCCATAAGACCTCGAACTTCTTATAATTCATCGATCAAGAACAAGACGAATGTAGAAACTTTCTAGCTCAAGCACTGTTAACAACATCGATGGCACAATTTGTATTGTTTGATAACCTCACAATCGAAATTGCTTAATGCAGAATCGGCTGCGCTCTTTTCCTAAAGAACGAACTGTTGAAAAGAAGTTGAGGAACTTTTTTTTTCTAATCTGACTTTCTTGCGTATATTTCAGTGCTCTTTTAGCTCACTCGGTCTCTTTATGACAATGAAGCTTCATTCGTGCGCCACTCGTCCTGGCGGGAGAACCCGCCTCCGGCATGCCATCGGACAGGTTTGCTTTATGCTCGCAATAGTATGACGAGCCTCGGCTGGTTACGGCCCGTGCACAACCTCCTGTAGCTCTAGGTTCAAGCAGATATGTGCGATGCAGTCATACGTTATTGACGTGCGCCATGTAGGAGCCACAAAAATACCTGGCTTCCTCTAGCGCATCTCTGAAGCTCATGAATGTGCCCTGAACCGTGCGGTGGTACCACTCCCGTCTCATGCGCTTTTGAATAACGTGCTTGCTCAGAGCATGCGCGCACTTTTTTAGAGCATTGGAGAGCCACGCTTGCGCAGCATAGCCTATACACATGACAGGTACAAAAAATGCCTGCTATCCGTTGATTCATTGACTGGACATCGAGCACATGCTCAAAGCCATCTTGTTATGTTGAATGCATTGCACTGCCTTTCCTAGCAGGTCACTGCGTTTTTCACCAATTACGACATAACCGTAATGTTGAAGAAATTTAGCTGCACTGAAATAAATTCTATCTCCCCTACTACTTGATTTTCATTCGCGAGAAGACAGCAAAAAACCTGCAAAACTTTTACCGAGCTTGCAGTAAATTCCATTGTCCATGCTTTAGCTTTGCATTGACATCTTCATGAAGAATTTATTTATGGCTTGAACTTAATCGAATGCACCAAATTCCGCTTTAGATTGCCCGAAAGGTGTGATCAATCAGACCTGCTTGCTTAGTCTTTATCTGACCTTTATTATGCGTTGTTTTAATTGGGTTCGAATTTCCAACAGTGTGAATATTTTCAGCGTTCATAACACCATACTCACGTTTTCGTGCTTTATACCACTGATTACTTTTTTTGGCACCGACAGGACACGAGAAATTTGACTCAAAAAGTGAAATTTTTATTGCGTAAAGAAAAACCCAAACGTCTGATTGTCTGCCACCGGAGTACGAAGAAAGCGCTATTTGCACCGACCTGCCCTTCAGGACAGTGCGCAGTCCCTTAGACTAAACTGCGATACCTCTAGAAACTAAACAGCGCGAAGAGACGGGTCGAAGCGCAAAGGGGAGAAAAGCGAGGTACTGCTGCGTGAACGCCGAAAGTAGTGTAGTCACGTGAGATACAGTCTCACATATATTGTGTGATCGCACAAAATGATTTCGCCACTTTCTGAGGATGAGTGCGCGATAATAAGCGCTCCTGTTACCTTGCGTGAATTGGAAGATGAAGTTGATCGATTGCCACTTTCGGAAACGCTGTGACATTACGGCTTCTGAGGAGAATATCACAAGATATTTAAATCTGTATTATCCCCTATCCTACTACAAAATTTTGAGACAATTTCTGACGTTGAATTTTTGCCACAGTCATTTATCAAAAGTCATCTTGTCTTCATAGCGAAACCTGACAGTAAGGAAAAACTACGATTTGTAGTTAGCTACAGACCAACCGCACTTTGTAGCATTGATTATAAGATTTTATTGATGTCCTCTCAAATCAGCTACAGCTTGCAATGTCTGCTTTGTCTGGACCTCACCAACCATGCGGCTTGAGTGGTCGTTCTATACAGTTTAATCTCCATGTAGCGCGTTTGGTGCTAAAGTATTACGGTTACGCTCATGAAGAATGAGGACTGCTGCAAATTTACCTGGCAAAGAAGCTCGATCGAGTGTCTCATCTATTTATTTTTCTTTTTTTAATCGCATCTATCTGGGTTCAGTTCTTTCTACTGGGATGCACCTTTCTTACAAAAATTCTTTCTTTCTGCTTGATTGTTAACGGCTGTCTCTCGAACCTAGTTCGCATTCAGTCCTCTGTGAAACAGGGTTGCCCACTTCCCTACCCCTGTTCGCACTATATTTGTATCCACATTGTGTAGATGTTGTAAGCAGTCCAGCTGTCAGTGGTTTTCCTATATTGGATCACGAAGTTAAAGGATCAGTTTATGCAGACGTCCTTGCGTTTTTCTGCCAAACCAAGCATCGATGAGATTATTCGTTTAACGGAAGACATTTGTTAAGTGTAAGGACCTCCGATTAATTGTTCTAAGAGTAGTGGTTTCTGCTTTGGTATAGGGCAAACGACAGGTACTGAATATGCTGGTATGCAATGGGCATATAGACCACCAAAGTACTCGGGTGTCCCTTTGAGTGTCTATAAGCACAGTGCAAATTACTGGAAAGGCCGCGTGCTGACTATTCAGCTTTATGGCCGCCGCGGTGGCAGAATGGTTATGGCGCTCGGCTGCTGGCCCTAAAGGCGCCGGTTCGGTCCCGGCCGCTGCGGCTGAATTTCAATGGAGGCGAAATTATAGAGGTCCACGTACTGCGCGATGTCAGTGCACGTGTAAGAACCCCTGGTGGTCGAAATTTCCGGAGCCCTTCACTACGGTGTCCCTCATAGCCTGAGTCGCTTTGTCACCTTAAGTCCTCATAAACCATAAACCATATTCAGCTTTATGATCAGACTATTGTGTCCCATGGTCGCATGCAACCTGTTTCTCGCCACTAAAAGGTATTATGTACCGCAAAATACTCATTGCACAAGTTTTTATATCCAGCATTTCTTCAAAGTATATTTTTCAGTAGAATTTTTCTTCTGAATCGACGAGGCGTGATAATCTTTTCCGGCCTGTAAGCGCTGGCAGCCCTTGTTTATTCCAGCTTTATGTCCGACAGGCAGTTTACTTTTCATGTTTTTGCGAGACACTCACCAAGCATGCGGCTTGAGTAATCGGTCAATACAGTTTATTCTGCAAGTAGTGCGTTTGGCATTAAAGTATTGTGGTGGAGATCATGGAGATTTAGCACTGCTTTAAATTGACCTGGCAAAGACATTCAATCGAGTTTCTCATTCATTTCTTTATTCTGTTTCTTAATCGCGTCAATCTGGGTTCAGTTCTCACAAACTCTTTCTCAGAAACTCAGTTTGTAGAGCGACTTCTCCTGTTAAGCGGTGGTCCCGGGTTCGGACTCAGGACCATGACGAATTTTTTTTAACTGCGAAGTTTTTGAGAAAGCTTTATAGGTTTCTTTTGTAGCCGTATGGCTGGGCTTGGAGTGATGCCAAAGAGTAATTACTCTCTTATTACAAATTTACTCCACCTACGGGGATACCCCCGTACATTTGACCATTTTGTACTATATCTCACGGCACTGGCATTTGTTGATGAATCCTTAGATGTGTTGTTTTTATTGCATTACACAGCCTCTAGAAAACACGCATTACGGACCGACATAGTGAATTTTTTTATTTCTGCAAAGGACCATTTCAGTAGAATGAACCAAAAAGACAGAGTTCGAACCGGAGTAGCACTTACTCTTAGTGCTGTGCTCTTCAATGCCTTTTTTAGTGCTTTGTTGCTTAGATGTGGAAGTCCAGCTTACCGGGACAAAAATGTTGAATATAAGAATATTGTAAGGTAATATTATTGAAATATTCAAGGTAATATTTCTTTCTTCCGATGCGTAGCAAAATCTTTTTTTTTAGTTTTTCTTTCGCTCGCATTGAATACTAAAGACTGCTGTTGGAAACCAATGGGGAAAGTTTTTGATGATAGCGTCAACGTTAATAGGTAAAAAATGCAAGCTTGCAGAGGGGATATCTGTGGATACATTGATTGTTATTATTATTCTTGTTCTTTAATAAATATGCAAAGATTGACTCACCCACCACTTTGATGGAAATTAACCAAATTGAACGACTGGAACTCCGAAGAAAAAAAGTTCAGGTTATAGTTTCTTGCGCTTTTATTAGAGAACAAATTTGGTCTGGACCCCTCATTATACTTAAAGCCGTTATCTGCCAGACAAACTGGACATTACCACCCTAGTTTTCTAACCCCTATATTCGCCAAAACAGACACCTACAAGTTTTCACTTTTCCCACGAACTATAATAGATTGGAATCAAATAAAGCAACCATTGCCCCATGAGGTCTAACCAATTAGTGCTATTTCTGTCTATTTTCCAGTGTTAATTCTTTCTTATTTCGCTCACTTGTACGCCCACCCTGCTTGGACTTTGTGTCCGCAGTATTTCATAAATAAAAAAAATAATAAAAAAACTCTTACAATCATTGAAAAAAATTCTGTTCATAAACTCTTTCCGCTGAAAAATGGTTTCGTGCAATATTGCTGGGTATGGTTGTATTACGATGTATAAGCTATGTTGCCTTTCCTCTTCTTCATCCTCCTCCTCCGCCTCCTCCTATTAGCTGTGTGTTCTGCACTGACTCTTTTTTTCATGCTCTGTTGCCTACGTATGTTGAGTTGTCACTGTTTTCATAATGTTGGCACATAGCTGATGAAGATAAAAACATCGCGTGATTGAAATGAAGACCATGTTTAAAAAAAAAGCGGCGATAACAAAGTTCACTCGCTCAGCGGCCTTTGAAGCTGATCTGTTCGGGCTGTCGCGGGTTTGACTCCCAGGCTCCGGACACACATGGGCAAGAGACAATTTTGCTAGGCCTGAACCTCCGGATAAGTGCTTTCGCACAAGCAGGATCTTCCAGGCAGTCTGCTCCAGTTCCTAGAAGAGAGAAAGCAGGCTTTGTAAGTAGGAAATGTCGCTTTATAAATTGAAAACGTCAACATGTATTAAAGGCCCTTTCTTCCTTCACGCTCTAGTGTGTTCCTTCCCTTACGGCGCAGGTCGGGTGCCCACCGAGATATTTGCGACAGTTACTGCGTCAATTGCTTTCCTCACAAAACCAATTTTCAATTTTTACATAGTTTAAATGTTCACAAAACTTGAATAAGTTTTCAATGAAGACAACTCAGTTCACTACGACTAAAGGCATTGAACCTTGCGCCGGGAGCAAGCCTACGCCTTGGCTCAGTGATTTTGAATCCCAGGGAAACGCGTGTAAATTGGGTAGTTAATCTTAGAAAACGAATAACAAGACGTACGTTGAACCGGGCAACCATTTTTACCAAAAGCGACTTTAAATAATGCCCATTAGTTTTTCATTGTAGCCCTGTATACAAGCACGCATGTTCAAAGACTATGACGTGCACATTTCATATGTGCCTACCAGCAAGTTAAAACAACAGCTGCTCCGGGTAAAAGACCGTCTGGATCTCTCACGGTACCCGGGCGTGGTATACAAGATACCGTGTCAAGTCTGTGACGCCGCTTACGTTGGCGAAACCGGAAACTTCAGACGCAGGCTCAGAGAGCATCAGAATGACGTTTGGAACGGCCGCTCCACATCTAATGCTTTGGCGGAACACAGCGTATCAACGGGACACACCGTTGATTGGGACGAAGTATCAGTCATCGCAGCAGAGAAAGACTTATCATCGCGCCTTCTTTTAGAATCTTTTCATATACATAACACAAAGCATGCTCTTAACAGGACACATGGAAATCTTCCAGGGATCTACAATCGGGCATTACGCAATTTTAACCGTATTTAAGCCACCGTCGTTCCATGCGGCGCTCTATGTGATCAAGGGACCCGTACGGGCCCCGAAACGTCGTGTTTCCTTATGGTCGAAAATTTTGGTGAATGTATGTATATTTCTACAATGTTCGTCCCCCGCCAGACGGTATTTCATCAAACTCTGGACTATATTGTGTCACTGTTTTAGAAGGATATAACATCAAATATCTGCAATAAAGTACCTTACGTCAAAAATTAAATATAAGTAACAAAACCTGGTCTTCAGCAGCTCGTCTTCATGGATTTCATTTCTTTCTTAATTTCTAGCTTGCCTGCTAGAACGAATAAGTGCACACTCCAAATTTTAGTTACTCACCTCGCATAGAAGTGCGTTCGTCTCGGTGCACGTCAATGCCAAATATCACAATAGTGCTTATGCAAGACCTAAACCGTCAGTGCAGGAGAGACTTTAAGACAAATTTTGTAAACGGTGAAAGTTTTAGTGGCGTTTTCGGAAAAGTGCGTTACCTAATTTCACTTTTTTATATGTACTGCTAACATAAAATCAAAGTGTACAACGATAAAAAAACATTAAATATACTTACAAGGGTAGGCGTACCAGCTAGTTGGTGGTTCATGCTTCTCATAATAGTGCAGAACACAAGTATGCAGAAAAAATCTTTTCCCTCAAGGCTGGCATTAACGTAATTATTCACCGGCTTGCTGGTTTACAGACCGTCCTGTCGTGCTGATGAGTTTTTTTGGCGATAATAAAAAAATATTCTGACAGCAGCGCCGCTTTCAACACCGTCCTAGTTTTACGCTCATTAATGAGCTCTGTCCCCGCCTTCAAGATATTTTGCACTTTCATAACTTATGCATAAACGACCACTTTATGTTGTGGTTTTTTCAATAAATTGTAATTTGATGCACAGAGCGATCACAGGAGTCAGTACCAACATAGCATTGAGCCCGGACCATGCAGCGGTGGGCCACCGTGTTTTGATAAATTTAGAAGACGCTGCCTCATGCATGATCGAGAGATCATTGCACAAAAGTTTGGGCAAATAACGCCTATACAAAATACATTGTCGGAGCTTATAAACAAGTATATTCCTACCACCCGAATAACCACCGATGATAAGCAAATTTCACCGACGAGTAACACTTGTACCATTCAACAAGGTCGAAAATAAAAGTAAATAAAGAACATGTTCATTTTACACCCATCGCAATTTAGCTTTTTGTCGATTCCGGCCAGAAGAAGCGGAAAACGAGCCAGCTGCCTTTGAATCTGGCTACTATGTAGATAAGCGAAACGGGATGTATAACACAGCCACCACTCCAAACTACTTGGTCTTCTGATACAAATGGGAAGCGATGAGCAGCGAGTGAGATACAAATGATTTATTATTACGCCTAGGTGGCTAAATAAAATTCACAAATTAAGCAACCCTTTTCTTCTTTAGATGCTCTGTATTGAGAAGAAAGCGCGACAGTAAAGCTTACAATCAATAAACTATACCGCAGGTGTTCTATCGTGTCTCGCAAGGTAACACTCATGTGGTTTGTTGCAGAGAACTTAGTGATTAGACGTTGAAGGTTCCCAGAAACGAGCTCCGCTGCTACGAAAGGAAGAAAGTTACTAGCATAGTGATTAACATTAATCAAAAAGAGGGAGTGCCCCGCACCGCATCTGCTTTATGTAAGTTATGCACTTTTTGTCCCCTTATGAAATGGTTTCGACTACAGTGCGCGCAGCTTTGTGGCTATTGCAAGGGCAGTGGCGGCCATCACTTCTCAGCGTCGGCGAAAGCAAACTCCTGCATGTGAGCACACCAGGTGGAACACAGCTAAGCGGGGCCGGCGTCCAAGCAAATTTCCTGGCGCTACGTGCTTGGTGAGGGCTACCGGGCCTGGTAATAGATTTTCCGCTACAGCGGGGGACCGAGACACAAGGCACCGTCCCAGAGCTAAGTATGTTACAGAATGGCTGCAGCAGGGCGGTCGTGTTAAGTTTACCCGCTATGTTCTCTCCTCTGCATGCAATTTGAATGAGCGGAAATGTCACGCGGAAAGTGCGGCGCCCAGCAGCAGCACGTATTTCTCTCTCTACATGCCTTGTGTCTCGCATTGTGTTGAGCATATAAAGGAGAGACTGCGCCTTTAAGTGCCTACGACTTGGTAGGACTACAAGAGTGTCTCGCACTTCACCTGCACCTTGTTTCAGGTATTCAGAGCGAAGTAGATGACACATACTGAATCTACATGGTTTTTAGGACGACAGTGTTTGAAACCTCCCTTCCTCCTGCGTTCGCAACCTTACAGTTGAAACCACTATAAATTGGTGGCCCTATAAGGAAAGAAGTTGTATAATATTTTGGTACCGTGAAGTTAGTAAGAACAATTCTCTTGTTAAGAGAAAGGAACCGTTTTCTGGCCACAAAGTGAAAATAGTTCTTTTGATTTACAAAGCCCAACTTTCTCGAACAAAAATTTTGAAAATTGGAAAATTGTAAGACACTGACATGGAATTATAGAACTTAATGGTTCATTCTTGTTATAGGTAGGGAAATTTTTCTTTTAAAGTGTTTCCATCGATTGCATCGAGTAGTTAAGACTGCCATGGAAAAGCAATGTGGAACGTTTTTGACGATAGGAAAAAAAATCTAAGACTTCCGTCGGATGATCTGTGCGTATATTGAGTGTTATAGTGAAGTCTTACATTCTATGAAAACATTGCCTTCATGAACGGTTTCCCACAAAAAAATGCTTTTGTCCCGAATTGCTGGTTGTGTGCATCGTCAGGTGAGAGTACGGATACTCTGAACTTCATCAAACCGACAAAGACAAATAATTCATAGGTTCTTGCTACTTTGCCTTTTGACATCAATAACGGTTCATATGAAGGTATACTTCATAATTATATTGGTCAACGGACCTCGAAACTAAAGTTTTCGCACGGGACTTATAGGGGTGTCTTAACATCCCCCGCAGTTGCATCTCGGCAAGAGGACGTCTGTAAAGAGTACACCATCACGGACCCGAACTTAAATATGTGCGTGGCAGTGCTCTGTCCGGGAAAAAGGGGTACTGGTGGTGGAGCCGTTGCCGAGAGTCTGAATTTTCATGCCCCCTCAGCTGAAGCAACACAATACATTAGCCCGCGCTTCCCATGCATGGCTAACCCGACAGGGCAGACCCGACCCAGGCGAAGCTGGCACTCGCATTTTCCTGTCCTCCACTCCATATTTAAAAGAGTGCGAAGGACTGGACAGAAGGAAGAAGACACCCCGAGCGCTCGTGATGTCTCCGTATTTGGGTCCCGTCCTTCGCGCTGTTTTAAACATGAACGTTAATCTCAAAGCCCCATTCACTATACCTGTCCCCTCCTTATTTCAACTTCCTCTATTTCGCACAACTCACATATCTCCTACTCCATTCTTGGTTTTTGCCCTATCATGGGCGGCTAGGGGTAACCTTGGGCGGCGATATATCCTGTGTTATGCGATATTGTGTTATAGTTATGGGGTACAGCCTACGTGGGCAGCACTTGTTCGCATGTTCTTGTCTCGTCTTTTCGTTGAGCTTCCTGTTAGGCGGCTGGCAACATGGCCGAACAACAAACACTTTTTATGGCTTATAATTCAAGAAATGATCGTCTTCAAAAAAAGGGTGGTGTGAACAAACTGCGCACATATTTCAAAGAACAAAATAATTTTTGCCGGGATATAAAGTGGTACAGAGAGAAACTGCAGTAAAACCATCGGGAATCACTTCCCCATTGTTTGTCTCAAATGTTCTACTGAGGCCTTGAACTTTGGCTAGAAAGTAAGGGAACTAGACAGTCTTAACCTGCTTGTTCAGATCCGTGGCAGAGTACAATACTCCAATCTCCTGAACACAGTTGTAAACGTTGCTGTTTCCTTCAGCGCTAACGGATCACTGAATGCAGTCAAAGGTGCTTTTTCCGGACACAGTTTCCGCCCTCTCGCTGAAGAAGAAATGTCGCAAGACCTGAGAGTCGCTGATAAAAATTGAACAAGACGATGAGGAGACACCAACAAAGAACTTATCCATGAATCCATGGACGTAGAATACATGAAAATAACTGTCTGGGCATACATTAAAAATCTTCCTTGGTGTTTCAAGTGCCAGAGGTTCACCCATGGATGCCTGAGATGTTACGGCCGTTGAATTTCTTCCGAACCATATATCAAACAGCGCAAGGACGGGACACAGTAAGGAGACTCCACGAGCGCTGTTTCCTCTATCCTTACCCTGTCCCGTTCTTGCACTGTTTCAGATATGATCGGTAACTAACAAGCCCAAATCTCGAAACTTGTGTTGTTCTCACTGTGCATATAGTCAACACCAAACCGACGACTGCAAAGCGGCGCCGAAGTTTGCTAACTGCGGAGGGGACCGTCCCTCGTGCTCGGTTCTGTGTCCATCTTGAAAGAAAATGAGATAAAATGATGTTAAACAATATGGAAAATATAACATTTTAGGAATTACCTAAATGGTTCCCAACACTCCAGTTGACTGTAAAAACAAATTTAGCCGATGTAGTGCGACGGGGCGGGGCACAACAGCGGCTTCTGGCACTGGCGCAACCCCTTCACAGTGAGCCAGAGGCAGGGCCATCCACGCCCCCAGCATACGCAGCAAAGGCTTTGCCCTTAACACCGACGAAGGGCCAGCCGGCTCCTGAGCCGGCAGCCCCCAAGGCTTTGCCCTCTCTGGGTAGGCATGCAACTCGTGCACCGGCGGCTACTCCGCGGACCTTCAGCTCCTCTAGAGAGGCGATGGAGGCAACTCCATGCCCACCTACACTGCAGCGGGGCATAGCTCTCTTGAGGAGGAAAAATCCCAATAACGGATCCGAAAAATGAAGAAACTGTGTTTTTAACTACACGCCCAAAATCGATTCAACGTGGCGTTCAATTCATTGAAACTGCCGTGGACTGCCAAGAAAACTAGAGCGGTCTAAGATAATCTCAACTTGTTTTCTCCGGTCGCCTTATGTTTACAGGATACCACATTAGCACCGCTACAAAAAAAAAATCATTCTGAGCAGGTATACCGAGAAGTGCGAACGATAGCAAGTGAGTATGTTCTATGAATGTGTTGCTGTCTTTGGCCTGAGCGGTGGTGTAAGCCAAGAATTAAGGATTAAAGTCATATCCGAAGCTGCAGCAGTCACCATTCGTCAGTTTAAAAGTATTGAAATGTGTTCTGTATTCATTCAGGTGCTTATGATTACTTTCCGACTACTTTATGATTTAGAAGCACAATTCAACAGGTACGAGAGCAGATCTAGTTGTAGGGGATTTTAATGTTCACTGCTCTTTTTGAGGAAGCGAACAAACTGCGCTAAAGGTCGTATTTTAGAATATTTTATCCCGTACAACAATATCTGCCTGCTTAATTCAGGAAAGAACATGCACTGCTTCCCATAACTCTAAAAACGATATGCTTAATTGTATCTATCTTTTTGTTCGCAATCTCTTTTTACCGAATTTAAATCATATGTCCTTGGCAACCCCCATGGGAGAGATTACCTGCGTGTCATAATCAGATTATTTTCCTTACAATTAATCATTACAAGCAAACCTCGTTGTTGGAAGTTGCACTATGTCAACTGGGCACTATTGCGAGAATACACCACTCGTGAAAATTTTTTCGAATGATCTTTGTGTCGACGAACTTAGTAAATTTTTCGCAACCTGAATTAATAATGCGGCGAGTCCAGCTGTGCTATGGTTCTCATGAATGCTGCATATAAATCCCAAGATTTGTCACCACGAGAATGCAAGGCACGAAAAATAGATTCATTATAAAGACTATAGAATTTTTCGTTCATACGCAATATACGAAAATCTTGTAAATTTCAGAAACGCAAAAGCCAAACCCCGGAACACTTGTCGCGAGGCTGAGAAAACATCCTCGCAAAGCTATGTATCCTCGATAAACACTTTAGCCACAACGAAAGAAATGTGGGAGCCAACATTTCTCTATACTTTAGAGTTCTTCATAAAACAAAAAGATCCGACAAGTGGCAGTTTAAACGAGCCTAATAACAGCTTAATTTCATTTGAAAAAAAAAATCCATGAGGTTTTGTCAGCTGGTATACAGACAGCAACTGGCCCTGATGAAATACGTCACAAATTGCTTTCCTTCCTCTCCAATTTTGCTTTATAGGCGCTTTGACAGTTCTTTAACGAAAGATGCAAATTAAAAAAATTATTGTTGGCTTGAAAAAAGGAGTTAATGTGCCATCCCTGAAACCAGAATACCCGCCAACCACTCCTAGTATTTACAGACTGATAGCAGCCGCGAGCTGTCTCGCCAAATCTTTCCGAAGTGTGTTAAATAATAAGGGTAATTTTTATTCACGAATCCCGTGAGCTTATTGCCATCCGCCAATGTGGATCTAAAAAGAACATTTTCGACAAGTAACCATCTCGTCCGCCTTGAAAACACAGTCCGAGAAGCGTTCCTGCACAGTCAACACTGTCTAAGTTTTCATTGATGTGGAGAAGGTTTACAATACCACAAGAAGGTTTGCGATTCTCCGTGACCTAGGACACTTAAGTATTCACTGCACTATGCTGAACTGCTTCAAAGATTTTTTGTCTCATGGCTCACTTCTCGTACGGATGAGTTGAAATCTTTCGATGAACTTCGTTCGGGAAAATGTGATATCGCGTTGGTGCATTTTAGGTACTACACTTTTTGTCGTTTAAATTATTTGCACAGAGAACGAAAATTTCAAAGTTCATCAATTATTCTGTAGGCATTGATGACCTTCAAATTGTATGCACCCCCTCCTGCTTATCAAGTTCTGAGAGACAGATAACCCTCCCATCGAACAAACTAGCGATTTGGGCACACAGAAATGAATGCAACTTTTTTGCATAAAAACAGTCGTCTTTTCTCGCTCAAAAAAACAAACAAACTTGCGGACTGATCCCACACTGTACTTAAATCAAATTGTACTTAGTGTCACTAAAACGAGAACATAAACTTTTGGGCCTAACTTTTGACACAGATCTCACATTCTTACCTCACCTATATAAACGCCACCGAAAAGAAAGCTTCCCAATTTTTTTCACGAGCACGCTTTGTCACACTGTCGCCGAGCTGGAGTAGTCCTAGTCGCGAGGGGTCCGCGGTGCAATCTCTGGCCTCCAGTGCTGCTGCGATCCTATAGCTTACGGCAAATGGGGCACATAACGCAAAAACCCTCCAAGAATGCATTACAGGTGACCAGGATCACGTGATTAGCACGTTGTCACGTGGGCGTAGTACTAGTGGCGATCTACGGGATTAAGTTCCGTGCCTACGCCGTCACGTGACCTTGTAACGTCATCACAACATGGCTATCGGTTAGGGAGCAAACTGCCCACTGTGGCGGGTGGCAGTTAATGATTGATCGCTCGGGAAGAGCAACCTGGGAACCACAAAGTCCCACCGTTGAATGATAGAAGTGAGGTACAAGCAGATACTAAAGTGGATGCCGCTTGGCCGGCGTCACCCGGAGCGAAGCTTGAAAAAGCTTCTTATTCATGGCGGCAGGCTGACAGTTTAAGGCACAGAAAGCTTGTATGCACCTTCAGTCATGCTCTAAAGAGGTGAAGATTAAGAATTCAAGAAGGGTGGTTAGTTCTGGCAGTTGGTGCATAATTAATAGAAAAAACTTGGATAAAGGAATGCGTGCACAGGACCACGAAAAACCACGAACTACGCGTGAACACAACTATTGCTTAGTGCTTGAAAAACTATGCCAACAGAGCAGGACTTGCAGGCGCACAAGCAGCGTCATTAAGGACATATTAAAAACTTCGATAACATACAGAAGCGCTCGTATCGTGTATGTGTGCACAATTTTGTGCGTGTGTGCGTGCGTGTACGCGTGCGCGTGCGTGCGTGCGTGCGTGTGTGTGTGTGTGCGTGTGCGTGTGCGTGTGTGTGTGTGTGTGTGTGTGTGTGTGTGTGTGTGTGTGTGTGTGTGTGTGTGTGTGTGTGTGTGTGTGTGTGTGTGTGTGTGTGTGTGTGTGTGTGTGTGTGTGTGTGTGTGTGTGTGTGTGTGTGTGTGTGTGTGTGTGTGTGTGTGTGTTGCACGATGCACATAAATCACGGGAAAGAAAGTAGGTCGACGCAGCCGTTATACTGAACATTCCCTAAAAGAGGACGCACTTCGTCTAAACCGTTCATTGCAGTGAGATGCTAATAGTCGTGCGGTGCTTTTTGTCGCTCCATAAATGACACCTCGCATAATTCATTGCGTCACATTATGAATACATGATATTTGCGCATATTTCACTGAGAGAAAAGGAAGTTGCCCGTTGGTCATGATATATAAGCTAAAATTTTGACATGGCCTCTTAAGTTCACATTTATATCTTTAAGAACGCCGAGCATAATGTACTATGCATGTAAAATATCGAAGACTGTTACTCCAGTGAAACGGTTCAGTATTTGAAGACTCAGAAGAGTTCACAATTGGGCGCGAAAGATCGAGCATGCTTCATTTCACGAGGTCAGCTTCTGTGATCCCTTAATTTTCCTAGAGCACTTCTAAATAGGCGACTTCAAAGCCTAATTTTGGCGTTTTATTTAAGTAATTGTGTAAAACCTTCTTTAGTTAGTCAAGAATTTCGCTCAGACTTTAAAAAGAGTGTTCCTGAATGGAATGTATGCAATGCCTTTGTGCCCTTATGAGCTATATTATAATGATAATGGGAAATTATAACACGTCTTCATCTTGATAAGGCAACAACAGATTTTGACCAACTGCGATACACAGATCTCTTTTGTAGAGATAATTTTTTGACGCGAATGAAACGCTCATTGCTTTTGTACAAATAAATGGCCAAAGTTTACATTATGAATTCGGTTACAAGTCGCACAGGCTTCCGAAAAACAAGCGAAAAAATTTTTTTGAGAAAGGTCAGCAAAGAGCAGAATGAATTTCAGGGCATATGTAATACCCGGGCTATGGTTGTGCGTTGTGCTAATCTGTACATTTCCTTTGCCAGCGGAGGCGGCACGCACTGCCAATGACGAGGGACAATAATGTACCTTGAACATGTGCGCTTTTCTCAAAAATTAGTTATCGACGTAAGTCAGACCTAAAGTAAAGTGGATTCTGGTTGCGTTTTGCTTTAAAAATGTTTCATGCGTAACGCAGCTTTACTGCATACAAATCACGAAAAAAATTTAGTACATGAAAATTATCTGGCTTCTATAAAAATACAGCTCTACATTCACCTCCATTAACACTGGCTATACATGCTGGAGTGCAAGGCTTTAGTGGCTCTTCTGAGCCCCTTTACTATGGGGTGTTAGTGAAGTCTAAGGGAGACGTACATCTTATCAGGCGCACTTCCTCATTCATCCAGGGTTGTCAAGACACAAAAGAGCCGTGAAACACTCTGTAGACCTGAATAAGATCGCTTTAACATGAGCTGATAATCATCTATTCTTTCGATCTGAAGCTCAGCCAGAAGCAGCCAGCAAAGCTATAATACCAAACTGAGGCCGTTGCTCAAAAACAAATACGAAATATCATCATGTACTGAGCATCATAACAGTTCAGTACACCCTTTGAGCCGCACTTTGCAGCTTACTTTATATCATTCTGAGCTAAAACTATAAAATATAATCAGTTTGCGTTTAAAATGTATTTAACTGTATGATGCAGGGCAGCTTGACTGCCTGAAAATCTTTTACATAAAGGCACCAAAAGAAAACAAGAGAGGCAAACGTGTATTATTCACTGTCTGCCCTTTAAATCTCGCACATTTTAGAAAAAAAAAACTTAAACCAACCTGCCCATTGTCATCTGCTGAGCATCAAAATCAACAAACTTAGTGTCAATGTTGAAAACAGTTTATAGTGTATTAGCGCCCATTATGCGAGAAATGGCGCGGTACCGCGGTACTTTTCTATAGCCGTGCTTTTACAAAATTTTTGAGCTCTAAGAGGGGCATCATTCTCTTTAGACACGTTTTACCCGTTCATTCTGGGTTTCCAGGCCATGAATAAGCCGGCAAATAAAAAGATCGCTTTGATCCTCAGCTGTGTATCATGTATTATTTGGACCCGAAGCTAAGCCAGGAGCAGTAAGCAAGCTTGAACACTAAACGGAATCCTTTTTTTTTCATTTTTATGTAGAGTTAGATTTCATCAAAAAGAAAAGTGAAATTTCATCACGAAACGGACATAGTCTAAGTTCAATACACCGTTTGTTTTGAGATTTACAGACATGCGGGTCTTAGTGCAGGCCTTCGAATGTACTGCACTAAGAAAGCACGCGACTGCTCTGCGTGCATTCTTCTTTCGCAGCGTGCGTCTGGCGCCGAGGAATGTGCTGGGAACCAAATCCTGAGCGCCGCTATTGGAGGAGCTCCGAGCGGCAATCCAACTGCATCGTTCGCCAAGCTTGAAAGAGCAGCTTACCTATATCAAGATAGGGAACCCCGCTCTTTCTGTCACATTCTGCAAGGCAGCCTGTCACGGGAGTTTTACATTCTCCCCAGATCGAATCTGCTAGCTTTGCGCGTTCCAAGTTTTTTTTTCTACACCTTTTTACCTTGCTTCCCCGGAAACCTCCATCTCGTTGAGGGACTTGCAGTCCTGTCAGCGCCGGCTAGCGGACTCAACTGCTACAGTGATCGGCCTCCCGACTTGCGTGTGACTTTGTACATTTTTTTTTTGTTCTGCATTGCTCAAAAGAAATGCGGTAGGGTAGAAGAAGCAAGTAGAAGAATGCTCTTTAATCGTAACAGAAAAGTGACCTTATGCCCACCGACGAAGAAACAATGCTCAGGCGTTGGCACAGTGCCTCTACAATTTCCGGGAATGGAACATGAGCTTTGCGTACGTAAGAGAACTTCACTGGTTCGCTTAGCTTTCTTAGAAATTCTAGAAAAGTACTGCGTTCGAGCAGGAATCTTCAAAGGGATCTTTCCGTTGTGTGGGCAGGAATGATGGAGTCGTCGCGTAATATACAGCACTTCAATGTTCGGAAGGAACTCAGACTTGCGCGTTTTCATACACTACAATAAACCCTGGAGAAACATTTTGAGTCAAGTGCTTTTTGATGCAGAGTTCCAAGTAATCTGTGAAATTTTATTTAACAAATAACAAAAAAACGCACAGAATCAACTTTTTTTAGACCAGAGCACTTAACGCTCAGCAGGCATCACTATTTGCTGATTTTGTTTGTTTTTTAGAGATAAGTGGTATGAGTGAGCGCACAGCATTGGAATGATGAAAAGACTAAATCTTGACTTCCCATCAGGCGACTGTTTATGTAAACAATGAGACGGTCAATTGATTGAGAGTCCAAACACTAGCTACAAATCATTAACAGAGATTTCCGAATGATCTGCCACGGCAGTTCAGTGAAGAAACTTTTTATTTTCATCAATGGCGCACATTTTCACAATCTGGGCTTTGCCGCCCCTCGCCATTTCGTTTAGTCGTGCGAGATTCAAAGGTTATTACATTCGTGTCGGCTGAAAGCGACCAAGCATTTCTTTATGGCGTGGCACCCACTCCACACTGAGCATGACGATGCAAATTTGAGACATCTTTATTTAGCCAACTTATGTATCACCGTCCCGTTCACCATGTCCCGTTCACCAGAAATGCTGGTGCCACCGTTGTCGGTGTCGGCGTTGTGAGCGAAAAATCATGGTCATGGCATGGGCAGATATTATCCAGGGCGCAACCTAGAAGGTAGGTGCGCCACCTAGGTCACGTGACCTTGCGGCGTCATCCCAACCTGCCCACTGGATAATCAGAAAACAGCGCACCATGGCAGGTGGCTGGTGAGTAATGAATGGTCGCTAGGAAATAGCAAGGTCCAACGTTGGGAGCACCTGCCATCGCAGGGCAGTGGCTTATCGCTTAACCGCTGCACCAATGTGGCAGGAGGGGTATGAAGACTTCCAGGGATCTATGCGTGTAAACTACAATCACCTTCTGCACATATGGGAATTAGCCCATTACGCTATCGTGCTATACTTAGATGCCATACTTAAGGCTGAGCTTAGGTGTCCCCTCCAATGTTTAGTTGTGGCTTTCTTGGAAAAAGTATCCTTGTTAGAGCAGTTTGATCCTTGTAGGTTATGCCTGAAAGGAGCGCATTAAAATCGCGTTAGACTGAACTTCCTTCACGAGTCCTACCATAAGACCATGCCAAACGATGCTGGCGTTTTCAAACACCTTAGGTTACAAAAATCTTAAGTGCGGTCACTTCAAGATGTCAGAAAGATGACTTTTTATTTCAAGGCAAAAACCTGTGTTTCTTCTTGAGCTGCCCTTATCTTGGTATTATGTGTGATAAAAGCCACGAGCTGGACTGTGGTCAATATGTACATGTAATTGAAATGCTCAAGTCCTTCATGAATGTCATGTGTGCTGTGCTTTCCAGCCTGCGCGCGCCAGCGGCACACAGCGCATTGCAAGTACTGGATGGGCTATATCCGATTCTTCGGGCTCAGCTGAACTACAGCCCTTCGGGCTGCAATTGAGCTCAGCAGCCAATAAATTTCTCTAGAACAACTGGGATTGCTGACAGCCTTTTGCGATAAAGAGACCGCTGTGTTGCGCCGTGAACCGTCTCGATCATCGCCCACTAACAGAGGATAAGGTCCTCGGACCATGGCTGCAGCAGTCGACTGCTCTCACGGTCTACTACATTCGTGAGAGTGACTGGTTTGAATGACAAACTTTGAGTGTCCCCCTCACCAATTCTTCGTTTCCCTTTCAATCCTCTCATCCCTCCTTCCCAGTGCATGGTAGCCAACCAGGAAACCCTGCTCGTTAACATCCCTGCCTTCCTTCTTTCTCTTTATCTATCTTCATACGTTAAAAACCAAAAAAGAAAGAAAACGTTCAATGTGGGCAAGACAGTCGTTTTCATCTCAACCATGACGAATCATTTTTTGCCATAAATAAATGACAGCTTTTCATTGCACTCGGTCATTTTCTATTTGCGCACTAAGTTACATTGTGCTAAGGACACGGAAACGTCTTGAGAAAAATTTGGTTGTCACACAAGAATAAAACAGCGACTGTTGTGTTGGGCGCTCATGTCTACGGAGGCATGCTATACAAGCCTGCATGAATTCTTGGCGCTTGTATATGTGCTTGTAATAGAATTGTATTACACAATTGGAATTTACCTAGTGCGTTACACAATTGTACTTTAACTAGTGCGAACTTAATTTCTTTCTGCGCATGTATTTCTTCCCCACCTACATGCAGAGTTGTACAATGTCGAACTGCTATTGATTCCCACCTGGCCGAACTTGCCGAGGGTTTAGCATGACCACTTTGTAAGAAGCGTCAGTTTTCCTATACGAGTATATTCTGCATTGAGATGAGTCTTAATGTTTAGCGTACCACAAAAGTGATTTAAGCTTTCCATTACATTTCATGAAAGCAAACCAAAGGTGCCTTGATGTCTTTAAATTATGAGGAGAGCTGTTCCTCCGGTGTTAATGGTGCTATAGTGCCCAATATATTATAGGCACTATAGTGGTGCTGCAATGATTGAGCTGCACTAGCAACGATTGTGGTTTCATTAAAAATCAGTTGCTCGATTCTGCTTTCTAGAATGATTGGCGAAGTGGCCAGGCTTCGTGATCTGGTCAAGGTTATTGCGATGCTCCCTCAGTCTAGCATGGAGACACCTGCCAGATTAGCCACTGTAACTCATGCCGCAAGAAGAGGAAATATTGTAAATGATGCTTGAATTACAATCGGCCAACTTTTCTCCGCGATATTATTCCATGAGTCACTCATGTTTGGTCTTCTTATTCATTTTTTGTAAGAGGCTTATTAGCTTCCGAAACGCGGTAAGCAGCAGGGAAACTTAATACCTGTATGCAACTTTCTTTAAACCATTGGAAACATGGTGACGTATGAAACTCAGTTCTCCTTCTCAGTTGGATTTTTTATTATGCAGCTGCTTTTGTAAGTTTTTCTCTGCCACAGACGCTATCACCGCGTGCTGGTACCAACTCGTCTTAAACCTTTCAACCTGTCTCTTCACGCTAATCTCTACCTGGTTCCTTAACGCGCTCTAACAAACTGCTACTTGTGAGACTCCTTTTAACTACCTTGGATTGGTTTTATTGGGTTCAACTTCGCTAGGAGGTACACAGAAATGGAGGGTTCCGGATAGTTTTGATCACTTCGGATTTTTTAACGTGCGCTGACATCGCACAGTAAATTGGCCTCATCTCACCCTCCACCGAGAGCATTATTGAATCTTTCCGTGTCTGTTTTGCCTCAACCTCCGAGGTCATAAAAACACCACTCAGAAAGCACCACATTATAGTAGACGTAAGCCAGTGAGAGGTATGTCAACCACCTTATCGGATCTCTTCGAAAAAACGTGATGCAATCGTTGACAAGTTGCCATGGGCCGAGTAATTCTGTGCTGACTTGGTGGCTACAGTAGTCCGGCTGGCTTAGTCGGCGGCATCTTGCGATAATGGCACCCGCGGCAATTTCGGACGTAACGCTACATCGACGCGTGCGGGTACCAACTCACCTTAAGCCTTTGAACCTCTCTCTTCAGGCTCATCTTCAGGCTCATCTCAGTTGTCCGCGATTAGAGCACGAGACTGACAGACGGCATCACTGTGCACCCTTCTGGACTTACAGGCAGCGGTGGCATCGAATTCTTCCAGGCGGAGTCTCTAGCGTGCAAGCCGTCCTGAGGGATCTTTCAGGTTTGCGAGCCAACAAAAAGAGTGGTGGTCACTGACGACTCGGAAACGGCGCCCATATAAACACGGGTGAAATTTGGCCACTGACCACCCAATTGCTAGGCACTATTTATCGGTTGTGGAATATTTCGTCCCGAATTGAGACAAGTTTCGGCTTGCATAGGCAATTACGGGTTCTAGACCCTTCTGCCACTGCACAGGAATCGGACCGAGTTCGATAATGCTGGCGTCGGTGTGCAGCTTTGATGAACTCGTCGAAGTGTGCAAGTATATGGGCCTACTTTGGGGACGAATTCGAAGGCCTGTAGTTGCTTCTGGCGATAGAAGACGGTTCGGCATCGTTCGTAAGGCGTGTGAGGGGCTCAGCGATCTAGGAGAAATTCTGCTCAAAACGCTGATAATAGGCGCATAGACCAGAAAGCGGCGGACAGTTCGCTTATCGGTTGGGACCGGAAAAGCAAGAACAGCAGCTGTCTTATCTGTGTCGGGGCTAACTCCTTTCGCGCTCATGATGCGGTCCAGAAACTTCAACTCTTGGAAAGTAAAGTGACACTTTTCAGGCTTAAGGTATAAATCGACCAAACTAATTACTTCGAACACAGCACGCAGGTGTCTCAGGTGCTCTTCGAACGTGTCGGAGATAATTACAACCCAGGTACATAAGGCTGGACTAACATTTCAGATCTGCAAGTACGGTCTCGAGCATACGCTGGAAGATTGCCGGAGCCGTGCACAGGCCATAAGGTAGCACCTGCAATTCGTGAAAACCGTCCGGGGTAATAGAAGCGGTCTTTTCAATGTCTTCTGCGTCCCAGAAGGTCTAAGTAAACTTTCCCCGCGTAAGTCAATCGTTTGTCGGTAACAATATGAATTCCCTTGTATGTGATTACATTTTGCACATGTCAAATTTCATTGGGTGCGTGACTAGGAACAATAACTACATCGCTGGGTTTCATTCCATTCAGAAAGCGGAATTAATTGTGCCTCCTTTCCTATGGAAGCTTATTTACTTTCGTTCAACATATCTTAGGCGTAAGTCTTAAATGACCTGGAATATTGACCATACGTTCAATCAAACAGCTCAGACCGCATAGCATGGCCTTGACAATCTGAAGCGTGCACTTTGTCAATGCCGGGAAAATACCGAGCGCAGGCCATTGCATGAACGCGGCGTTCCACCCATACAACAAAATCACTTGCAGATCTCACGAACCACCTGATCAGTGTGCTAACCGCTGCTCTCATTGGACTCAGAACGCGTTTTCGAAATCTGGGGTCCTACCTTTTAAGCAGGCCGCTTCCTTTCCTCAGTGCGGACCACGAGCGCAGTTTTTTGTCGGTATCGTCGCGATTCTCAAAACCTTACATGTTGTTTGGTTACATTTTTTGAGTGAGTATTTTATTGACCCGAATTGCATGGGTGGTGTCTATGGCCTGAGGGAATCAAATCTTCCTTCTAATATTAAACCTGCAACTTCCAGCAAAGTTAGACAAGATACAGACCACATATGGTGCGCAAGTGAATTTTGATAATTGCGGCCACAACTTAGCAAAATCTGCGTGCAGTAAGGAGCGCTGCCCCGTGGCCGCGGCTTGCTCTCCTTCGTTTCAGCGAGGCCAGTGAGCCGGTACGTATTGCTGCTCGCTCCGGCGTCCACAGCCGTTTGTTCAGTATTATTAAACTGTACTTTTTGCTCTTGACATGTGCAATGTGGTGTTTTGAGTTTGTAGAAATGATAATAAAACCGGTGGAGTCCCGTACTTGCGTGAAGCGCAGTATTTTGTGTTAAAGGAACAGCTCTGGTAGGTTGCATATCAACTACTATACGCGTATTGCTTGCAAAGCTAGCGGCAGCGTCGCTGCTCGGCATGCATTGAAAGCGCGATTTGATTTAATTTTAAGGGAGACTTTGTGTGATTCCATGTGAGTTGCCTGCCTTTCGGAAGCATGTATGCTAGACTGGTGCCGCGAGGTAGATTCTCGTTCGAACCATCGTTCGCCACGCATCACGCCTGCCAGCATTTCTTCCCACGGGCCCGTCTTCTTCCTGCAGGCGGCTGGACAGCGGCATCTGCGATCTTGGCCTTACACCAACGCCTCTATGTGCCCGCTACTCTCAAACCTACATTGTTCGTCCTGCCGTGCAGATTGGTGCTGCGAACGGCTGTTTGGTGTTCATGCCCAGCAGCGTTTCGCGCGAACATCGAGGTGCTCATTTCATAAATTACCGTACTCCCTCAAACAGCATCTTGGTCGGTTTGGACGGGGCGGTGGGTGCTTGTTGTGCTTCCTACATGCAGGTACAGCCACAGTAATGGTGTGGTAGGAGAGTGCTGTGCGTGCCGGAAGCGGCAGTCTAGGCAGACGTTTCCATCAGCCCCGGCGCTGCGAATGCCTCAAGATGCTGTCGCTACCTCCTCATGGATTTTTTAGCCGCGGCTCGTCGCCGCCGCATCGCCCTGACTGTAGCAGGCAGTGCTGCGTCCTGTGCGGTCCTACCTTCCTGGATTATGTCGTCTGATGCCTCAGATGACATCGCACTGGTTTATTATTCCTCCATTTCCCCTGAGCGCGGGAAAGATGTTGCTTTAATAGGTACTGTAGCCACTGTCCAATTCAACAAGTGCGCAGTAATAAATGTTTTCCACGATATCACTTCTGGTCTTGCTCAATGGCTTCCAGACTGCAGCAGCTTCGATAAAACCTTCAATAAGAATAGGGGACCGAAAGTATACCTTCCGAAGTAGGCAGAAAAATTCCATCAGTTTTCTCAATAAGGCCTAAATAGCTGTAAAATTATTCCCAGAAGAAACCTTTAAAACCTCCCTGTGGGCATGGAAAACGTTCCCTGAGCACCACGTGCTAATTTCTCGAAGGAACTGATAAATATTTTCATTGCGTACGAAAAGAAAAACTCCTTGGGCGGGCATAAGTAATCCCATTTTGATGGGGTAAACTTAAGTCAATTTTCATAAGGTAATAGTGTACAGGACAAGCGATTTTATGCCCATCTGGGATTCCCTGCGGTCGGTTTGTGCTTAGAGTGTACGTATACGCCCCTTGTCGCCTCTCCTGCGGATTATAGCAAACTTATTCATTTCGTACACGCATGATGCGGTTTATCGCTAAATACTAATTGAAAAAGGTACGTAGGTAGTCTAACGTGCCGAAGTCACGCGTAGACTAAGAGCAGCGCCGTTATGTCACCTGATGATATCCTAGAGCAAGGACATAATAAACGACATGCGTTTCGCTTGATACCAAAACTATAACCACGGCGAGGTTTATAAAGATTTGCTGTTGAAAAGTGGACACTGTTTGCTCCGCGAAGACGTAAGGAAAAATAGCATGAGTATCATTTATTTTTCTTTTGACAAAATATTTCTCCTACGCCTCAAGTCTGTCCTTAGGCAAAGGCGCATTAAAAATTCAGCGCTTCCAACAGCTACCGTGCATAGAGGGCAAAATATAAGAGTGCAATTTAGTGCCTCCACTAATATTACGGAATCAGGCAGAACACGGGTTCGACATTAATCAACTGTCGGGCAAAACTCAGAGAAGAATGAAGGCATTAATCCTATTCGTTCGTCCACCAAAATTCAATGAAGCACACTTCTGCGTGAGATAGCAAGCTTATTATCAATCGATCCAATTTTTGTATTGCGCTGTTCAACGTTTTGTGCACGTAATCAAGGATGACAGCTTTCGATACTTCGCTTTAGCGAGCTTTGCCAAATCAGCGTTGTTAAAAAACCGTCGCCAGGTCTGTAATGATATGTGGTACTTTAAGTTCAGAATACTCGTCGTAAGTCACCAGCGATTTAAGCGATTTAAAGGCTGCGTATTGTTCGAATCAGCTGGAAGCCCAAAATAAAATATGTGAAGAACGCCTCGGAAATTGCATGATGGAAGGTGGGCAGCTAATGCATTTAAATACTTACACAGAAATAGCGTTCACCCAAAATGGCAAAAAAAGGACTGAGAAACTAACCAGTAAGTATGCAGGACACAAGGGCGAAGAATAAATAGCTTTAGATGACAGCTGAAAAACGCAGAGGGTAAACACACGATTAACTCAATAGAAAAGAAGCAGTGTAGAGCTATTTCGAACTAGAAAAGGCAGATCAAAAAGGCAGCGTTTTATGATAACTGAAGAGGCAGTGCGCCACTCTTTGCAGCAAGGTCAGCGTGTCTTAGAACGTGTAGCTCCGAAAACAAATTTAACCAAGAAGGCTACGCATGTGCAATGCGTGGTAAATGTGTAGACACAATTGAAAATCTTGTAATCGAATATGACGGTATCTATCCGTGTGTCGATACAATTACAGTCACTCTCCCTAAGGCCGTAGGCTTACGAGATAACAATGCTGATGTGAATGAATCTGCAATGGAAGTTAGCAGAAAGCGATTTAAAAGATTGCGGGCTCAAAAGTAGAGAGGTAGCTTAAGGTTAGAAGTGGAGGATTGAAAATGCATTTGTAGAAAACGGCGGATTTATAGACGGATATATAGCACCGCTACAGAATTATGAAATAGCCGAGCATGGTTAAAACTGCCACCACCCCGTCTAAAAGGTGGCGCTCCTATTTCCCACCCGTCCGTCCGTCCGTCCTTGATGGATGGATGGAGCACCATCATCTTAGTACCAACACGAGGATAGACCAGGACTTTTGCTTATTGCAAGGACGCATTCTCTTACCGAAATAAACGCGTAATAGAGATGAAAACCTATGCTAAGGAAGAAAAAAAACTCAAAGGTTGGTCCCTGAGCTTTCACTTCTGCGGCCGTTATCACTTACCTGTACGATGTTTCGTAAGGAAATGAAATAGAATGAGTCTCTTTTTTTTGGCGCACATAAAAACTGAGACTTTGAGGAATGCAATAATTCTCTCGCTTTTTTTATCTTCACTGGCATTAGATTTGGAGAGTTATTTTGTTAACAAACTTTATTGCACAAAATCGGCTTTGTCAATACTCTCACATGAAATACACGTCCATTCTTTTTATTATAGAACATCCGGGAAGGTTTACGAGGTTGTAAAGTGAAACTACTCAGCAGCTATAACAGGTAGCCTCAATAGAATTGCAGTACTGAAATAAGTATAAAAAGTTACGTATCTGCGCTTGGTTTTTTCTATTCAATACACAAATATCAAAAACCGATTTATTTACCACGTTGTCCTTAAACTTAACATATATTAATTCTCTTTTATGAAAAACCTTCATTTCCTACGTCTCCATCATATATTTTTTGCCTTTACAATTGCCATCCTCATCGTAATAGGACTCTGAAGTGCAACCTACAGCACGTGTTAATATAATATAAAAAAACCTCCCATTCAAACTCGCTAAGCAACGATCACAAATACTGAACGCCTTCATGATTGGTGCAGGAAATATTTTTACATTGTTTTTCTAGGAAATAATGAGATTCCTATGCGCCTTGCGTGCTACTGGGTTCGTGCGAAATCACACATTCCTTTCAGAATTCCATATTTCTTCCAAGAAATCATCCTTAATGCTCATTTTACACGGTCGGTTTTGCAGAAATAGCATTTTCTGGCTTGAACCTTTATACATACTCTACAATACCGTTGTTTTTTTTTCCTTGCGTTTATCCTAAGATCAGGCCGCCGCGGTGGCTGAGTGGTTATGGCGCTCGGCTGCCGGCCCGAAAGACGCGGGTTCGATCCCGGCCGTGGCGGTCGACTTTCGATGGAGGCGAAATTCTGGAGGCCCGTGTACTGTGCAATGTCAGTGCACGTTAAAGAACTTCAGGTGATCGAAATTTCCGGAGCCCTTCACTACGGCGTCTCTAAAAGCCTTAGTCGCTTTGGGACGTTAAACCCCATAAAACTAAACTTTATCCTAAGAGTTCCAATGCATCGTCTGTATACTGCAGCCACTCTTGTATGGACTGCACTGTGACATAAACAATTGCCTAGAGAACAAATTTCGTAGTAAACGAAGATTACAACAAAAGCCAAACAAGAACAAGTACAGCCCTACGGCACATCACACTGAAGAAGCCATTGGGAAAGAGCGCTGTGCTAGCGACTACCGAACTAAGAAGACGAACAAGAACGGGCAATGGAATCGCGCAGCGCAGCTATAGCTCTCCATGACACTAAGCACGGCTCTCCCGGCGCGAATCTCAGACCTAATGGAGGTGCCGCAGGGGTAGGTGCCCTTTAGACGGAGCAAGAGGCAAGAAAAGAAGAACCTCTCCGGGAGCCCTGGAGTGGGACGGCGTCTTCGTTCGCGTCTCGAGTCTTGGAGATGTCACCGCGGCGAAGACCCAGAGAGCTGTATGAACCGCATTACGAGCCGAACAAGGCGGCTGTTTCTGGGCGGCGTTGTTTAAGCGAGAAAGCTCTGGAGTGATGTGGGCGATCGGCCCTGGATAAAGGAAAGAAGCTGACGAAGCCTCTTCCTTGTTAGGAGGCGCCTGCTGAGCCTTGCATTTGTCTCCGTTTTTTCCTGAAAGAATCCGGCCAAAAAGCAAGTCTACAACGATTGTTTGTGGCTCGGGAGACGCTTTTTCTTCTCTAGAGGGTTCTCAGTTCTTTTTCCAGTGTTCGGCGTCTCCTTTGAGTGAGTCACTGCAGGGTTGCTTTTTTCCCTGCATCCTGCAACTTGGAGGCGACTGTGCTGTTAGGTATGTCTCGGCTCTCGTTGAAACCACCGAGGAGCGGCATTTTTCCATATATATATTTCCTGATCGCTCCTTTTGATTCGTTGTTATTTGGCGATGTAGGCTCTTACCTTAGGAGGCGAATAATGTCCGTCGCTGGCTGAGGTATCGATTGCGCAGCTGTGCAATGGAAAAAAATAAGGAAACATTGATTATGAAAAAAATTGCGTGCGAAATATGGCAGTTACTTTCTTTTTCCATACTGAAGGCACTGCGCATAATAATGATAATAATTGGTTTTTTGGGAAAAGGAAATGGCGCAGTATCTGTCTCATATATCTTTGGACACCTGAACCGCGCCGTAAGGGAAGGGATAAAGGAGGGAGTGAAAGAAAGGAAGAATAGGTGCCGTAGTGGAGGGCTACGGAAATAATTTCGACCACCGGGGGATCTTTAACGTGCACTTACATCGCACAGCACACGGGCGCCTTAGCGCTTTTCCTCCATAAAAACGCAGCCGCCGCGGTCGGGTTCGAACCCGGGAACTCCGGATCTTTAGTCGAGCGCCCTAACCACTAAGCCACCGCGGTGGGCGTACTGCGCATTAGAGAGCGTAAAATGCGTGTGCCATGAGGAAATACCTTTCGGCGACTATTATTGTGCCCTTTTCCAATGTTGATGCCATAATAACGACGTGTCGCGAAACAACGTAGTCATAAACCACACATAATAACTAACTTCTGTCCTGGTTAAACCATTTCGACTTTCTTCTCCCAGTTTATTAGAAACAGTGCTTCTAGAATCCACTGTGCACTAGCGACGCCTTGTACGTTTGCAACTCACCATTGCTTGGTAATCATTTCCATATCAAGAAAACAGCTGTGAATACTTTTCTCCCTCTCGAAATATTCATTTTCCATCCACAATGCGAAAACATAATTCGCGAGAATGATCTGGTGATTTAGTTTTTTATTGCTTTACACTGAACAATAGGAACCGTACAGAACGTCAGCGGCGCCAGCGCGTGCTCTCTACTGAAGGAACACTGCAGTACAGACGTGCGGCTGTTACAATATTGTTCAAGCGTTATGGTCTTTAAGCTCCTTTGTGTTAAATTACCAGCGTCTTTTTGTATATCTCTCAATATTATTTCAAATAGTTTCTATTAACTTCTGCACCCTACTATGCAAGCATGAAAATTCTAGTCCGACTGAAGTAAGCTTTTCAAATTCTCATTACAGCAGCCTTCCCATCACAAGCTGCATCACTGGGTGCCAGACTTCTGTCCTGCTAAGTACATGTTGACGTTTTCAGCTCATACTTGTTTATATGAATTTTTCGAACGTGGACTACCACTTTTTTTTCTTCCTGCGGCTGCCGCATTTGAATGGTAGCCGGCGAAGTGTTCTAGGATCTTCGGTGCTCATTCTGTTTACAAGTCGTTGGAAGAGAAAAGGCTATCATGACATGCTCCGCAACTCTTTCCAACGTCCTGTCCAAGAAGAAACACTGTGCCTTCATTTGTCAATATTACACTCGTCTTCAAAACGTTTTAAAAGTTGGGAGGACTGAAGGTGTACGAGCATCAGTAATCCACCGTACACATAAGAAGTATCAACTCGTCAAGCCTCCACAGGACCGCTTTTTTATCAACTGTCGCTGGCTTCTAAGTGTTTGTGAAGGATCAAATAGGCAATACAAGCGAAGGTAGTTTCCTGATAACCACGATCCACTCAAATCTTAATGGAATCCAGCGAATCAGAGATTTGTTACAGCCCTCGCAAGACCGCGCACTCAGACCGGTCGACAGTGTTGCTTTAGTACCGCATAAAAGTGGAGATTAAACCACTGTTAATCCGGTCGCTGTTAGCCAAAATAACTCTAATCGCAGGACTCGTAAAACCACTTGTTTTGCAGAAGTTTTTCACTAATAGTTACCTCCTCTGCTCTAGTTAGCTCCTCTTTATTACGCTGCAGGGGAATTTTCGCTGACTTGTAACATGAGTGGAACATGTTTACTTTCTCATATCTTGTTCCTTTTATGCGCGCTCTCCGCTCAGAACATCCATTGCTGTTAGTGCCTTAAAGCCTGGAAACACTGAGTGCAGCTGGCAGAAAGAAAAACAGCCCAAAGGACGGCGACACAGAACAGGAACACAATATGAGGCTGGACTATTGACTGCTTTTATTTCAGTAACGGTCACATATATAGCATTCAGTATCAATACCAAACAGGTGCACACATGACAATTTGCAAGAAAAGGTAGATTGCGGGATCAAAGAGTAGGTTGTAAACTTGGAAGCGCAAAAAAACCGGACGACGGACAGTGTAAGGAAACACAAAAACAGGTTCACGAGCGTTCATGAACCTGTTTTTGTGTTTCCTTACACTGTCCGTCGTCCGGTTTTTTGCGCTTCCAAGTTTACAACATGCATCACCAACTAGACCGGCAGCTTGCTCTCCTGAACTGCAAAGAGTAGGCTTTAGCACAAATAGGCTTATGCAAAACAGCCGAGAGTGGTCAGCGCGCAAGCCCCTGGGTGAACGTGGACATCGCCGTTCAAGGCGCTGCCACTGTAGTACGCTGGGTGAATACTATTCTCAGCTCATTAATTTGAAAATGCTCAGGCCCGGTGTGATAACAATTGGTTTTCTTTCTATTTTGATATCGTTCACCATGATGGATATGTACTGCAGGCTGGTGAGGGCTCTTTAAGCTAAGCGTTAAATACCTCGCCAGTAATGGTAACTGAAGGCAGCGAATTTGCTCCGAGTGCAATGCAATAAATAGATGCAATAAACGAACCTTGAACCTTGATTACGCAGCCGTGACAAGACGGATGAGTAGGAGAGACTACAATAAGAGTCATTTTTGATCAAGCTGTGGTGAATGATGAAAACATGCGTGTAAAATTCGTAGCAGTTGTGTTGACGTGTGCCAAAGTATTATAAGAAGCTACTAATATTTGATTGTTTTTTATTACATCTATAAATATATTGTATGTTTAAAGCGCGCATATTCGGCTGCCGTATCATCACTTCTGTCTACCCGCCAATTTCTCATTTCTGAGCTTTAGAAATACGGAGAGTGCTCCTCCGTCCAGGGATCGACCATTGACGCGCAATAAGTTAAGGAAACATGAATAGTTGTTCTTTTAAGGCAGCAAAACGGCGTATCAATTACTTGAAAGGTCAAGACTACCACAAATTATTTTTGCGTTGCAGTTTAGTCACGCACATATTGTTAGTTTGTATTTACCATGCCGCGATTATTATTCCTCTATATGGCACAGGCGACGTGCCGGTGTTTTGCGTATTTATCCTCTCTCTCTGCTCAGTATTCTTGCTGTGTCCTGTCTCTGCCGGAGGATATATATGCAGCCCCCGAACAGTTCGAATTTCATTCCTTGTCTTATACTTCGCATGTCTCGTCTTTATTTATATGCAGAAACCAATTTTTAACTGTCTGCACTTTTTGTAACGTTAAAGAAAAAGAGATCACAACCTGTTCCCTTCTTTTCTGGAGCCATTATTGACAGCTGAGTCAAGAAATAAACTCACTGACCAAGTTAAGTACCTAAATATTTTTCTAGCTTAACACTTGACATTACTTGCCGAATGAACGGAGACCTAAGGACAGGTTATCGACTTAAATAGCTTTTGACTAGTTCTTCACAGCAAGCGTTGCTTTAATGTTTTGATGTGTGTCAGCGTGCTCATTTCAGAGTAAGCATTACTGTATAGTTGGGCTATAGGAACGTGCTGCGTTTAAAACGAAATGAGATATTGTAAAATGGCAAAATTCGTAACAGCTAGCAGTTCACTCTCACTGAGCTATTGTTAAAGCTACTACAGCCAAGTCAACAATGGGTAAGTTAAAGAGCATTAGCAACGGCGGATATAACCGGTTATCTTCTGCATAATTACTTTTCTTTCCATAGACGAAAGGTCATTGTTCTTGGCTGGAAAATGTCGTTTGTCATAAACTTAAGAATGCCTTTTTGGCCTGTTTTGCCTCCTGTGCATTGTCTTCGGGTGCTCCCACACCGGTAGTGTCAGCAGCGTACCTCAAGAGAAGTTGTGGCACCTAATTATTACGTACGCAGAATTTGCTAACTTACTCTTTCACGGAAACTTTATCAGTTGTACTAATTTTTGATACTGAGCCCTCTTACAGTCAGTGACAATTAGATGCGTAATATAGACATGCTCCCCGCTGGCTTTTCACCTATAATTGTTGATTAGTACATTCTGAAAAGTTGGCACGAATTATAATTTGTTTAGTCCACACCTTGTCCAACCGAAGTTCGCGAATTTTCGCACTGCCCTGTTCCCGCTGTTTTGGAAGCAAAAGCAAGTTAAAACTGCATTCTTTAATGACGTCATGCTGCTAATAGAGGAACACGGAACTGGCACAACCAGTTACCATAAGTACGCACTTAGAGCGGATAAGGTGTGCCACTGCCTTTCTACCTTGGCCTTCCCGGATGGTCTGCGGTGTGGCTATCATGAATTCACCTGCGTCGGAGAGGTGATCTTATGCATGTCAGAGACACTGACGGGAGCTCCAGTACCGGCTTCCAGAGCAAAACCTGCCAGATTTATTTACGTCGGCCTTTGTATTACCAGCCAGTGCTGCCCCCCCGCCACCGTCTGGCCCCTGTCGCCTCTACCTCTGTTTCGGCATGTGCTAGACTCCTCCGAACTTGTTTACGAGCACCTAGACCGGACAGCAGAGTTCCGGGTTTGCATTGCTGTTCCTACCACTTTGTACGGAGGTGAGTGGACCGGGAAACGGGTACTGCTGTGTCTCCTAAGTGTTTCGTAGTACATTTGCGCAAAGAGCTTTCTTGCGGCTGGCTATCCCTGGAGAAAAGAGCCTGCACTGACACACTTGGCATGTGAAAAAATAACTTACGCTTGAGGGACGCTCACTCGTGTGTTAATTTAGAGAATACAAATGTATGCTGGAAGCTTTATAACAAAAGCATGTTATTTTCCTAAAGCAACGCATCATCTTTATTTTATAGCGCAGCTTTTAAGCGACCGTTCGTGGATTCCGCGGCGTAGTCGTCGGCGCAGCACGACACCTGACAACCATGGCAGGTACTAGCAGAGCAAAGCGCCACCTGCCTGGGCGCGAACTGATGAATAGACATCCGGAAGGTGGCTGCCACGAGAAGATCACGGAGGGTGGCTAGCAGCATATACTCTGCCACCTGCCAGCGGCGGCAGGTGGCGTGTGAAGAGCTGCGCTCAAATTTCGCGTAATCCACTTCCATAATCGTCTATCGATCATTTTAAACGGATTTGTTGTCCGTCCCTTAAGCGTTTGTGCGCAGGAAAAACGTGAGGGATGTGTGCATAATGTCAAAAAATCGACGTTATTTACAACATTTAGGAATGTTTTGCACCCAGATGCTTTCTTCTTCGAAGGCAGATCTCTAGACCCTTTTATGGATGATTGTCGCTCCTGCGCTGATGAGGCTCTACAACTCACGGGTATCCTTTAAGAAATTCTGATTGCTAATATCAAATGGCAGGGGTGGTTCGGAGAGAGCTGAGGTTCAGTGGCTATGGTAGAAAGTGCGATGGCACCATGCAATATTTTGAATAACTGGCCTGCAGGAAAGGTGCGAAACGTCTTTTGACATCAGTAGCAGCGAGCTGCTCGAAGTCGATAGAGAGGTGTAGATAACCGGTACCAAAATTTGCGCTTAGATATGCTTCTATAAAAACAGTGGTTAAATATGATAGATCAGGTGGGCTGCAATATTGACTGACTATGTGTCTTCAATCGCATTGGTTCAAAGAAAATCCCAAACAAAGCTAGCCTCTGAAAGCTGTGGCGGTGCGATTCTCTACTGGTAGATTTAAATCAATATGGTTGGCCGGGCAGACGTCCTGATTGAGTTAGGATAATTAAAGTCTTGTCGAACAAAGGTTGTGCAGGCCAGTGGGTTGAGGGAACATTGCACTAAAGCAGTGTTGACACTGAAGTAACATAGAACACTGCTTGCAGCCTTAGGCAGTAAGTTAACACGTTTACACTAGGTCAGATGACGAGAAATATGAAACTTAGACACTTATGTATGACTATTTTGCCGTGAACTGCCCAGTTTATTAGTTATTTTGGAAAATAGATCTTTAGATTAGCGTGGAAAGAAATCAGTGAGGTTTCAAAAGAATGGATGGATACATTTCAGGCGTTAGACTAGTGCTGTGCTTCAGTAAGGCTCTTGTGGAGGGCGAGGACATCAGACGTGTACGTAATAGGATGCTGGTTACGAAATCATCTGGAGAGAGTCAGATATTACAACTAATTTTAAGAAACACCTCAAAGGACGCGGCACAAGAAAGATGACCGGACGAGCGGTGACTATCAACAGATGTTTTTATTTCAGATGGCAGGAATATATAGGCTTTGAAGGCTTACAACGAAGACACCAAAAGGCAATCACGACTGGCACAACTCATCATACGAAGGCGAGAGGGAAGGCACGTGGTCCACTCGGGCGCTAATGAGTTCCGGGGGGGGGGGAGGGGGTTGAAGGAGCAACAACGAAAGCATAAAACCGAGTAAAATGCAACAGAAAACCAGGACGGGCCAACGAAAAGGTTTCTAAACATCGACAACAAGAACCGCCTGTCTTTGCGCGTGTCAATGAAATGGCTGTTAAGTACTGTGATTTAATTAGGGAACAGGGTGAAGGTTGGCGTGCTGACACAGACTTGATTTCTTACGCGGATGATGAAGGCTTTCCAAATTTCGCGCGCGCTGGTCGTGATATTTCTTCAAGTGGCTTGTTTGGGTAAGAAATGAATAAATCTTTGCAATTGGGGCTGTCAACATCAATGTTACAATCTGTTGTCGATTCTAGGGAACAGCGGAATCTATAAGATAAATTACATTACGGCCATGAGAGACAAGGGCTGTCATAAATCTCCGTAAATTGTTGTGTAGCCTTATCGCTTAAGTAGTAGAAAAGAATTTGTCTCCATCACGTTCATACTGCATCGGAGTTCCTTCTGGTAGCGTACGTCTCGCATGTTTGGCATGAGTTTATTAAATCAGCTTTGAGATTTCAACAATTTTTGGAGGTTGTTGTTTTTTTGCTGTTGCGGAAAGTTGCAAAGAACCATCTCTCTTAGATACGATAATGAATGGAATGTGTAAGTTTTTAAAGCGCTATATTTCGACTCTTCAGGTGATATTGAAGAAAAAGATATGACGAAACGCTGAAAATGAGCTCTCAATCCGGCCTGATATCGAGACATCGTAGTCACTCTGCATAAATTTCATCGGATTGTTTTGTTTCCACATTCAATGGCGACAAGTCAAACCGTGTTGTCAACAGCAAGGCGAAGAGTATGACGTTATTACACCCTTATCGGATTGTTAAGAGGCAGCGGTACTCCAAGCGCCTTGTTGCAGAGATATGTGGCTTGAAACCTGGCTTTGTTGACGACAAAATCGGTCAGCGCGAGCGAAGAATATGAGCGCCAAGAGAAAGTATCTTTGTATTAAAGGGAACAAAAGCAAAGTCAGGGCTCATGACCACGAGCCATTAGCGACAACAAGCAAGCAAGGGAAGTGAACGTGCTGGTCAGGCATGTCGGGGCCAGCGAAATCTTGAGCTTTCCTCTCGCATGCTTGAGCCACAATGGCGCCCAGGAGTCGAAATGACGCTACGTAAGCAGCTATGCACTTGGTTTCTCGTGCGGAATTAACACAGCGAGGTCAACTTAATTATTTTTCCACGTCGGGCCCTATCTCCCAGGGACAGGGCAATGCCACTCCTCGCCCAGCGCGTAACAGATGCGCTGTGTCAGATGTTCTATTAGACCGATTTCACCAGCAGTTGCGCTAAGCCACAGCCGCCTCAATGCATTCTGGGAGTTGTGGTACTACGGACGGCGACCACGTCTGCGCGTTGCGTGGCGTAGGCGAGAAAAGCAGTGCTGTCGGCGTCGCCACACGATGGCTCTCTGCATGAATGCTGCATTTGTGAGGGAAGTGGGTTCATCTGGCGGGTGTCATGTGCACCGACAACTGCACGAAGCAAAGGACCCCGGATTTTCTTTATCTCGAAAAGAACAGGTCCTCAAGATAGAGTGTAAAAGCTGGTAATGAGACGCAGCTAAAGTCCTGTTGAGCACTTTTAGCCGTCTTGTCTCTGCTAATCGCTGCATGTTGGAATATGGTGAACTTTTAAGGTCTTATTCACAGGTATTTATTAAATACCTCTGAACTTTTTGAAGTTTGCTGGTCAGTCCCGAAGGCTGCCATGGGAATAATTCAAAGCACTCGCATGAACACTGCGGAGGGTGCCTTACTTTGAAATCTGTGCCAAAGAAATCAACATAAAATGGTACGCACAGGACGGAAGGCTTCGCTTAGGCGAAGTCTTCGCTTAGTACGCTGATACCGCTCACTGGTGTATTGATTATTATGCAATATTTCTATTATTATGGTATTAGTGTGTTCGGGGTATTTCGTCTCTTAGATGATGGACCTTTTGGGGGAAGAAGCATCACAGAGAATGCGGCTACAAGACATCCGTTTGCCTTCACAGATGAAAAATAACTTCTTGTTCGAGTTGTCCCCGTCTGCTATGTTGCTTTGAGGCTTTTCTGAGCGTTGGCTTCTGTACGCAGTGTGTCGAGTGATTTCTACACGTCAATTTCCTTTGGTTGCATATATTGTCTTCAGAGTTCGTAGAAGGCACTGTTTCGAAAACAATGAGAAAACTCCGTTCATTATTACTATATCTGGTCTCTGAGCTCTGAATCCTTGGAACTACTCTGTGTGTTTTGTCATTCGAACTAAACGTGGCTTGCGATGGTTGCTTCTAAGCGCCTCGATAACATTTATATCGAATCAAGCGGTATGCGTTAAACAAGCAACAGAGATAAATCCGTGAATATCACACTCGGCTGCGGTAGAAGGCCGCAAATTTATATTCGGCGCATAAAATTCCCCGTGAGAGAGAGATAGGATAATTCTAATGACCAAGGGATTTGGAGCGCTAAGGACCCTGGGTCCCCGCACGACCCCACAGCAGTATAAGTTCACGAGTTCGTCTATCACCTGGGTGGCCCGGTCAGTGGCGATCTTCAACCTGGCCAGGGCCGTCGTTCGCATCGTGCGCTTTCGACATCCGCATGAGTTTCCTGATAGTGAAAGTGTTCCGGTTGTTACTAATGCGGAAGCATTAGATGCCTATGTCGCGTCAGTAAACCCTTCTCTGCACGATTGTGTCGACCCATAAGTGAAAAATAATGTGAATGTGTAGTTAAATATTTAAACGCGAAAATTACACTTTGGCGTCACAACTGCACCGTGTTTCATGTCAGCAAAGCTTTCTCCGCACAATTACGTCGTTATACTAAAATACATTAGCAAAACTCTTATTTTGTTAGTGCGTCATGAGGCCTTGCTTTTGAAAAAAAATTGTTTGATGAATTTTAATTACCTAATTAATTAAACGCGAAATATACACTTGGAAGTCACAACAGCCACGGACGTCGACATAGCCTCTGTACGCAAAAAAAATAAAAATTGAAATAAAAAAGAAATAGAACGCCTTCTGGCATCGTGGAAAATACACGCGTTCTGGACAGTTTCATGCTTTCACATTCCTCTACGCGATTTTTCTGAATGCGAAGGTCCAGAATCTTGAGTGTGTCACCCTGTAGGAGAGGGCTTCCGTCTAGAGTAATCGTGACAAGGACCGTGGAAAGGATACGTGGTGAGGGGCATATGAGAAGTAGCTCAAACTGTTCCGGGGAACAGGAAATACCCATGGTTTGTGCGTGTTGTAGTGTGATGTTTACAGCAGTTTGCAAGGTTTCATCCAATGCGTCATTACTACCGTGGGCTGTCCATAGAAGGATATTCGCTTAGAGGGTGCGTAGAGGGTGACATATACTTTGAAGAGCGCATGCTAGGGGAATTAGTGTGGCACTGAAGAGGAAAGGGGAGAGTACAGGAGCTTGTGGAGTGCCCACTCCGCTAAGGGTGCAGGGAGGGGACGCATTAGGACCCTCATGAACCTCGGCCGTGTGTCCCGAGAGGAAGGCTTGCATGTAGACATTCATGCGGACGCCTACATTGGGGGGGGAGGGGGAAAACCTTATGATTGCTGGCTGTTCTACACGATCAAAGCCTTGTATAAGTCGAGGGTGAAGATAGCTTATATATGAGTGGGCGTGAGAGGTCAAAGATGTCATGCGTGAACTAAAGTATGGCATCTTGGGCGGAGAGACGCAGGCAGAAGCCTGCCAGGCTCTGCGGGTATAGGTTGTGGCGTGAGTAGGTTGAGTGAGTCTGTTTAAGAAACCATGATCGAGAAATTTCCCGAGGCATGATGTGAGTGATATGGCGTGGATGTTTGATATGGTGTAGGGTTTGTATGTTTTGGAGATGAAGATAATTTTGGCGAGAGCGTTGCGACAGGACTGTGGGAGGGTGCCCTCTCATCAGTAGTGGTTAACGTAGTCTGTAACCTGTGTGATTGGTTGATCACCGAGGTTACGGAAAATAGAGCTGGTGATTCTTTCCTCTCCCGGTGCGGAATGAACGGACATTCTGCAAGTAATTGGCCATCTTATTGGTGTTCCCCAGGTCTTATTGCTCGCGAAGTCCTCGGATGGGGACTGTTATTCAGCTTTACGAGCCTGGTACAACCTAAAATATTTCCCTGTCGTCAGCTATGCACTGTTTTCGTTCCTAGACCACTAGCGAAAGCTTCATGGGTTTGCAGTGGAGGATTCGAGAACGCAAACGTGGTCTCGACATTGCATGCAAAGTTCAACTGGCGCAAAAAATATAATGCCAAGAGTAGTAATGACTTTTTTCCACGTATGAAAAGTAGTAGGGCTACTGCAATATGCCTTTGCCATATTATGCACTTGATGTTTTACTTTTTCAAAATATAGCAAAAAAGGTCCCATCACAAACCTATTTTTCCCGCTATGCACACAAAATGTTTCTCCGTACAGTACCGTTCTGTGTCTTTAGCTCAGTTCCCAAGCTGGCCCTCATTATTGCTACGTTCTAATTAGTCAAGAAATTTAGCCATTGTAGATGGACTCGAGCTATTAAATACTTTCTGTCTACAATAGGCTGCATATGAGATATATATATGCACATAAATGCTCCCTGCTTGGTACATTTACGCAGGTCGGCACTAAAGCTACCGCCGAAGGGAAACGTTTGGTGGAAAAAGGATGGCCTGATGAGCATTAATGTCCACCATTCTTTGACAAACATTTGGATATCAAAATATTGCAAGATATCGTTATGGAAATATTGAAGGCAGTGGTCCATTCTTCCGGTGACTAGCAAAGTTTTTATTTTAGATTGTTTCCCTCACTCGCATCGAGCAGTCAAGACGGCCATAAAAAACCAATGGGGAACACTTTCGACGACAGCAAAAGTGTTAATAGCAAAACAATGTTATCTTTCCGAGTGGAAATCTGCAGATATGTTGATTGAATTTACAATATATGAAAAAATTGCGTTCATTAACTGGTTCACGTTCAAAAATCTTTCGTGCAGAATTTTTGGGCATCATTAGCTTGTAAGCAGCGGCGCTACTCACACTGCATACAACTTTGATGCCATAGCCGACAGGTTAGAAGTAAAGAGTTCTGAGCGACGCGGAAAGCGAAAACAATGAGCAGATCACCGGAAATGGTAGGCTGAGAGATTACACCGGCGTGGAAAGAATTGCGTAGCTCTACGTGCTTCGCGAATCCCGCGATGTCAGGCAACACTTCCTAAGCCAACAACGGGATAAACAACCGGAACGCGGCGTCCCTGTGTAAAAATGCGGAAGGTAGTGACTCCACCGCAGCTGCCACGCTATCCTTACCGCCTTCGTTCTCTTCATGTTATGCATGTTGAATGAGCTGTGACATCACGCCAAAACTGCGACCCCTAGCAACAACAGGTGTTTCACCTTAATCTTCGTCTCATCTCTCTGCTTGCGAATGGCCGTGCGAAGAAGGCTGTATGGTTTAGGGGCGCACGGCAAAGGATATCTAAACGGCTCTCACCAACACTTTACTTGAAGGTGTTGGCAGTGAAACGGTCTTAATACATGCGTAATTTCTACTATGAATGAGTTTGAGCCGCTTTAAACTCCCTGTTTCTGCTCTCTCCACTCTTCTAGTCCTAGCCTTCATTATGTCCTCGAAGCGTAGCCGATGAAAGGTTAAATTTTACTGAAGAAGAGCAAGTTTACGGGCACTGTTTGCTTCCTAGAAGCGAAGTAAGCAGATTTTGCATGAAGAATATTAGCTCATGATATCATCGCTCCTCGGCACCTCATTATTATACATTTATTGGGCCACAGAAGGTTGCGCTAACATAAACAATCCTAGCTTTATTACAGAGCGTTGTGCAATCAGCAAGCCAGGATTCGCTGTAAACTACCTGATTATCCATTGTACTATCCAAAGGAAACGTGCAGCTTAGCTTTGCAATGAGATGATGGATGAAGCCATCACTTGAAGAGTAGCTAATGAGTGCATTAGTTGCGAAAGGCGAATAAATATTTTTGCTCTCACAGTGGGAAAAACTGTTCACCTGTGTGTCCACATGTCGGCGGCGGTTATATAACGTAGCCGTCCTATGAATACCTCCATAAACACTTGCAGCATACACAGCCTAATAATGCTGCCTTGCTGTCGCTTGCTCTAAATCGATTGCATTGCCTACAATGAGTTGAGGCGTATACGGTGGTGATTGTTTATTGAATTTTAATATACTTTTAGAATATACTATGCATCAAACTAAACTGAAGGTATGGCATGATCAACGCCTCAATGCGGTTATTCGCGGTGCGAAGAGCCAATAGGTTTAAACTGCTTCAAGCAAGGCAGGGCCTACTTTAGCTATATTTTGCGAAGGGCGTACGATCGCAGACAAAAATATCCAAGACGCGCTATTGGCAACTAAAGGATATAGCTTTGTTACCGACCGTTGTTCTTTGGAGAAGAAAACTGGACTTGTATTCTTAATCTTGCGCTGGCGAAACGAAGCGATCGTTGAAAGAAATCATAACCATACTCCTAAATTGCTATTTGCGTAGTATAGCGAAAAGCCCTGCACAGTGTTCAGCAAAATTGAGTAAAAGCCCACAGTGCCTCAGCGCCTTATCCATCGCAGTTCTGTTGCTCCCGAGTTTAGGTTCAACTGTGACCAAAATAGTGGGTGTCTACAAGCCCACAAAAAAGAAAAAAACAGATTCCCGCTAATTTCACTGAAATATCAGTTTTATGAAGCTACTGAAGGAAAGCTCTCCTCTTGGAATGTAAGCAGTTCTGCGTTGTTTCATCGGCTCCACTGCAATTTAAATAGTGTATGGCGAACTCCCCACGCTTTTTACCCTGTTGTAAACTTCTCGTCAGAAATGCATCAGTTTGCATGACCAACGAGAAAAAGTTGCATACTAAGAAGCAATCAGTGAAGCAATTCAGCTTGCGGCGAACAACCGAACGAAACTAATTTCACAGGTATAGCGAGTGTTGTGGATACCGGATATATCACAGATGTGAATCTCAGGAGTGCTAAAGGCTACACTCCAAACAATTTTTTTTCTTCGTATTTTGGGTGTAAGCACGACAGTTTCTCTCTGCGGACCAAGTTTGTTGAGCAGAAAGACTGCCTGCCGTATGAGAAAGCCCGGTGTAAATTTTAGGAACTAATTTCATCCCCCGTACCAATCCTACGAACTGCGAGACAAAGGCCATCATTTTAGGTTCTCGTTATTCAGTTACTGTCCGGTTACTAGCTCTTCTCCGAGAGTAGCAAACATTGGTGGCCTGTTTGCTGGTTGTGAAGTTGTGCCATTTTGTAATCAAAGTCTGAGAGAGTACATTGTTACTGAAAAAATAATCAGGAGAAGAGTGTTCAGGAAAACAGCACCCTCGCTATGTGGGCGGACGCCAAAGATCCTGGCTGGATCAAACGCTTATTGTCTTTCCAGCAATTGGCAGGTTCCAGTGTGGCGATATGTATATTGGTGGCTTTAGAACCGTGTTGAGGGGAGCTGCATAAGTACGCCTTAAGGGTATGGGCAGTTTTCTTTCGCTGCACTATATGCGCAAGTTTGTACTGTCTCTCAACAGAGCAATGAAAAGTAGCCTATATCTGCCCCTCCTTAACAGCGAAAGAAAGAAATACGTAAGGCGCAGGTTTCATTGCTTGCATTCAGAAGGTAGCATGTAAAACAAAACATTTAGACATAATAGCCTGTGGTTAGGAATAAGTGATTGTAAATTGTGAGACTCTTGTTGCCACGAAACCTGCCTAAGTTTTAAAAATCCCGACTTTTCCCAGCCGGCTCGGATGCTCCTTCAGTTGTGTCGGGACAGTTTGCTTTGCAGCTTTAAGTTGAATTGTGTTGCTGAGAGCATGCGGAAGCTTGGGAAAGAAGTGCGTGCAGAGTGAAGCGATGAAGGAGGATGTAGACGAGTTCTACGGCTGGTAGCCACGATGCTGCTTTCCAAGCGCTGTGCGGAGATGACTCCTGGTACTTCTCCTTTTTATTTCTTTTTCGTTTCTCTGAACAGCGGAGAAAAGTCTTTGCACATAAACAAAGGGAAGGCTACCCTGTGAGTAGTTTAGGTTTGAAATGCTAGTATGGTAGCTTTTTTATTGTTGATTTTGTGGCCTGCGTATTCGGAATACTCGGCTGTCGCGTTTCTTTCTCTTGCGAGGCTACCAGCGCCGTTCTTCAGTTGTGTGCTTTCTGTCTAATGTTCTTCTAATTTGTCCTTGCTTAGGTGGAGATGATCCATTTATTGCGCTTACAAAAAGCTCTTGAGGTCGCTAACTATGCCAGTATTTCTCCTGGAAACCTGCACTCACGCATGCACAAGACACTTCCATGTGAATAATATGCCCCGCATTAAGGTCACGGCTACCTCTGCTCTTCAGGTAGGTTTTCCGGGCTTGCGTTAAAGACATGAGCTAGTGACATTTTAGGTGTAATAAGACACACTGTTTTTATCCTAGGGATCGAAGGCTTCAAATATGGAAATTCCATGACTGCAGCGCAGCGAACGGGACATAGAAGAAAGACACAAACAGGGACACAAGATAGCACTGTGTTGTGTACCTGCCTATGTCCTACTTGTACGTCCCCTTAGTTGTGCTGTATAGTCGTAAAATATCGTTACCAACTCGCCCAACAACTTATTTTGTCGAAACATGGAAAGATGGCGTCCTTTAAGAACTAGTTAAATGACCTGCATGTTCTTTGGTCAAGTTCAGTTCTCTGGTAGTGTTCTCTAACACGTTCTTCCTTTCCAAACTGTGTAGGAGAGATGATTTTCCTTCACTTGACTGGTTAAAAGACAATGCTTTATGAATGTTCACTGCTTCTTTCCCTTCAAGGTAGATGAGAGAACGCGTGCGTTGGAGTCGCCAAGAGGACGCAAGGGAAGAATGCACACATTAAGCAAGCAGATGCACATTCATTGGGCTGGTTTATGCGGCTGAGCTTGTATATACTTGTGTCTTTCTTCTGTTTGCACCGTGAACCATGGCCACAGTCTTTCTTTTCCTCTCCTTCTTTCCACTGTGGAGAGTAGCGCGCCAGATAAGTATCCTTCTGGGCGCTCTCTCTACCCTCCTCAAAATAAATATTTATTCCCTCCGGTATGTCATTGACCTGAAAGCAATTTTTTGAAGCTCCAGAGAATAAACGAGAACAACTCCTGAGGTGTGTCCCTGAGCTAACAGAGCAAAAACCAACAACAAAGAACGCAGGCTATAAACGAAAACGACAACGAAAAGGAATGCAGCTTACTCAAGTATGCGTTAAAGAAACTGAGAAAAATAAACGAAGGAAACATTTTAGCAAGTTAAACGGCGCAACGCAAGCTGCAAAGAATTAATCCTCGAATAATTAGGTCTATAAAAGCAGCGACGAAAATTCAATTCTCGACAATCTGTGAATGTGACGTGATATAGAGAGCCACTGATGAATACAAAAGTCGGCCTGAAAAAGATAAAAGTCTGGCTGTAGTAAAAGCCCCGACAAAGATCGTGACCAGACGAAAAAAAATGAGTGCAAATAAAAGGTTGAGATCGGCAGCAAAGTAGAAAGATAAGAGGAGTTGTAAATGTAGGACAAAAATAGGAATGAAATTAGCAGCATAAAAGAAACGCGACGACAAAGGCTGTTCGCTGGATGGCGTGATTTATAGGTGACACACGATGCTGAAAGGAGGGCGTGAATCGTGCTGCTGATCCTACTTCTTGCCTCTCAGGTCCTGTTTTTCGCTTGGCTGCACACAAACGTGTTGGCGGCAAACAAATGAACAGGAAGAAAAAAAGAACACCGGAATGCTATGAACAACAGTTTCCTTGCCAGTCTACATGGAGACTGACGCGGTGCGTGTTGTCTTGCCGGCTAGCGACGTATGTCGAGCGCATCGGCTGTTCTGCTCGGAAGGCAATGGTGCCTGATAACAAGCGTTAGTATCTGTGTAACGAAGATAAAGAAGGTAAGAGATAGTTAAGCAACAAAGAGAATGAAGGAAAGCGCACACTTTTGTATTACAAAGCGTACTACAAAGCAAAATGAAAAACTAAGGCGTGAAACACTGGTTCTCATGCGTGCTATGGGCTATAATAAGAAGGTAGTTATTTTGCAACTCGTGTTATGTTTGCAGTGAATTGAGACGGTCATTAATCAAAACCGCATTGGCACGAGTAGACAGTCTTTATGGTATGGCTGGGTATAACATTACATAAAACACATGTTTTAGGCATCCAGATTTTTGAGGATCTTGAAGCTTGTCTTAATATATATATATATATATATATATATATATATATATATATATATGCGCAACTGCAAGAACAGAATATATCCTCGCATTTCATTCAAATTATTTGTGATGATATGAGCAGTACGAACTGTCGTTATTTGTTATGCCAGGTAACAAAATGTAATCTTCCCCTACTGATAAATAGCTTTTTTTTCATGACAAGTTTCTAAATGCGCAAAAATAATGTCATCCATAAAATTCAAGCACCCGTTCAAAATTTTGCGTGCCCTAAACAAAAGTGCCGTTGTGCGCGGGAAATTTGAAGTCATAATACCGCCTACAGCGAACAGTGGTCGGGAACATCTGGCTTTATCCTCCTTTTCCAGTAGCAGCACAAACATTCGAATGCAATCCCTTACGCAATAAATTTATAATTCTGCCACTGACAATACGGCGCCCATTCCCACACATTAGGTACACATCCCGAACCATAGCTTGGCAAGGCGCTTCCGGCATCGCGAGAACCCTTTTATCTTCGGATTGGTAGAGGGAAAACAAAATACGACAGCGGAGAACAACAGTGCCAGCAAGACAGAAAAGGAACAGTGACGGATTGTGGAACCCTCCAAACTTACGACATCATGATAGCTCTCTTGCAAAACCATTCTCTTCTAGACCCTTGCCCATTAAAAAAAAATTATTACATCAGCTTTCATCATGACGCACTGGTAGGAGAACCTTGGAAGGACCTCGGAAGAGACAACGTCAGTTTCTTCTCTGGCCTATTCATTCTGTTTCCATCTCCACGTTGGATGTCGTAGAGTAGTGAATTCTTGTTGTTTCTGCTTCGAACCTCCCCATTTATTGCTGTGCAATTAGAAGAGAGGGTTGCGTCTTTGCCGCGACATTACTGAGGTTCTATTCATGCCGAGACCGTTCAGGGCGTCTCCTGAATCTTGTATGTTTATCTGATTTCGCGTAGAAATACTGCGCTTTATTGTCACTTATATTCCATCTTAAGCGTCTTCTCAGGTCTATGGCGGCATTTTCTGTCTTGACTTCAATTTTTCAAGCGATCTATTTTCATCTGAACTAAAGAACTAAAATTGCGACGCAGGCGTTCCTGCAATAACTACAACTTTATGCCACTGATGTGATAGAAGCAGACCCTTTTGACAGCCTAATAAGGGAAGTCGAAAGGAATTGACAGGGAGGACACATGGAGCAATAACAAGGTGCCGCAGTTATCAAGTTGAAGGCGGTGGGGTCTAGTGTTAGAGACGCAGCAAAGTCACAGCAGGCAACCTTCAGTTCATGGAAAACGAAGAAAGCTCAAGAGAAGCACCAGTTTTAGAGGCGACTAGAAGAAGTATCTCGTCATGTTGATCCTGGCAGTCACAAGTTTTAATCTGGTAGTCACCAGAGACAGAACTGCATCTCGTATGGTTCTGTATAATAAAAGGCAGCAGCTCTTAAAAGTACCTGCCAGGCCGAATCTTAAATGTTTTCGCGCAGAAGATATTCCCTTTAAATACAGTCTCAATGGCCAAATTTTGCAAACACCGGCTCTTTAGTTTGTTTTATTTCGCTGGCACAAAAATTATGTGGGTACCGTTAACTTTCTTGCTTTGTGTGGTGCGAAAGAAAAGGACGAAATTAACTTTAAAATGTATGTTGTTAACTGTCTTACTTTCAAAGCCTCAATGTGAAAATGGCTTTTAAACGTAAGTGGGAAGAAATGTACAGGTTTCTTTGTTGGATTCATGTTCCGAGTTTGTAAGCGGTATCCCCAATATAAATTATTCGCTTTGTGGCAGTAGTCAGTAATACTCGTAGCGGTGGCTCAGTTCTTAAGGCGCTCGGCTACTGAGCAGGAGTGACAGGGCTGGAAACCGGCCGCGGCGGCTACCCGTGTGCTGTGCGATGCCAGTGCACGTTAATGATCCTGAGGTTGCCGAAATCACTCCGGTGCCCTACTCTGTGACACCCCTTTCTTCCTTTCTTCTCTAAATCTCTCCTTTATCCCTCCCCTTACGGCGTAGTTCAGGTGGCCACTGAGATGTGAGACAGATCCTGCCGAATTTGCTTTCCTCAAAAACCAATCTTTTTTATTCAGTAAACGAAGGAAGTCAGTGCTGAACACATTGTTTGTTCACCTTTGTGTGCTTCTTGAAAGTGAATGACTTTGCATAAGTTGTCTGTCAAAAAAGGAGAATTTTAGACCTTCTAGTGAACATTGAGAATTTACTAGCGGCTCTTCTTAAACCATGAGGATCGCAAGAGTGCTAGGTTGTTCTGGAGGAATATATACCATGTAGAGGCACCATATGCGAGAGGTCATTTGGTGATTGCTCACGTGATGTTGCAGGAAAATGCAGTGCATGATTAGACAGAATGTTCAAACCGAAGCTATATTATTACACTGTCATAAAAAACACCGACTTTATTTGCATTGAACGAAAAACATCTAAAAAGGCAAAGTGTTCCTGTGCTGTAATCCATCTCTTTGAAGCACGATACGATTTCTCTATACGTCACGTAGCGGTGACTTTTCTACGAAGAGCAGAAAAAAACAGCGAAAATGACTTCAAAGCAAAACTCTTCATTTAGGCTGACTTGCGCTCGCAGATAACTGAATGACTCGGCGGCGGCGTAGCTACAAGCGTGCTTGGCGGTCGTCGAATAGGAATGTCCGCGCTCTCGGCCGTGCTCAATTTAAAGCTGATAGCGAACATTCGAGATAAATCGTGCAAAGTTACTAATACGTTCTGGAATATGGTAGAATCGGCTCTGTCTGGATGCGATCAATCCAGATAAATTTCGTCGCTTCTTGCACCGCAAACAAAGCGATAAAGCGGCATGGCGGCAGATTTGAAGAATGAACAAACACTGCAAAGATTCGCGGCATTACTCCCCTCTCAAAGAAGCATAGACCCAATGCTTTAAAACAAATAATGTGAACAGAAACAAATAAAACGTATGTGCACAATAAACAGTGGGAGTGGAAACACAAAGTTCCTTAGCGCGCATAATACTGCTTTAGACGGACGACGTGGACAACTTCTGGTCGTACGCGGCGTCGCTAGGATGCAGTCATTGTCTCAGGGACGACTTTATTGTCCAGTTCGCCTAGCCGACGAGGAACCTTGGACGGGCCGAAATAGCGGCGCAAAAGTTTTTCACCCAATCCGCGGCGTCGAATGGGCGTGCACACACAGACTGGCTCTCTTGGCTTGTATTCGCGTTTTGTCTTCGTAGGTTGTAGCGTCTGGCATCGGTCCGCTGCTGGTCTGCTTTGATCCGTAATCGGGCAAGTCTTCAGGCGCCTTGTGCGCGCTTGACTGCGACGTCGACATTCTCTTCTTCGGTGACGCTGGGCAGCATGGCGTCTAGCGTGGTCGTGGCCTCCCTGCCATAAACGAGCCTAAATGACGTCATCTAGGTGGTCTCTTTCACTGCGGTCTGATGCCGGAGACGTTATACGTGTATGGGAGTGCAAAGACCACAAAATTCGGGCTTGTCTTTAAGAGGAAGAGCTCATTCGAGAAGACACTGCGCGACAAGATCCACAACTCTGTCTACTCATTCAGATCAGAGTAAAGCTATCGTACGCTCCAAAAACTAATAAACAGAATCAGGACACTAATTTTGCGAAACATTGAGCTAGCTCATATGTGGACTAAACAATCGCTTGTTTTTATCCCCACCTCCTCCCTCTAGCTATTCAGCGCAGTAGCCCTCCAAAGAAGAGAAGAGGAGACTACAAAGCGTTAAAAAGAAAAGCGAGGCGCCATTATCGATATAGTGCTTCTGGTGTTATTAACTGCGCCATGCGTTTGAAAGTGAGCAGCAAAGAAAGCATCTATTTTTGTAGATTAGTTTGTGTTATTTTCGACATGATTGGTAGTTGAAGATCATCGATCAAATATCGTTAGACGCTGCTGAAAGTGGAAGTAAAATGGCGATATATTTAATGGGGCTAGAACAGGCAAAGCCGTTTTTACTGACTTATAACGAAAGCAGAAAATTCCGTCTGGAATATCAACATCAAATGGTATTTTATATAGAAAATGACAAGAAATAGAAAACTGAATAATTAGCTGGATAAACCGTTCCCTTTTCATGGAAGCTGACCTGAACGAGTTTAATTTAAAGGCACCTTCTTACGCGTATTATAGTTACTCTGAAATCAATCGCTGTTTTGGGGCAATAGAATATAAACGCGTTACCAATAATTCCATTTCATATCAGACACTGCGCAGTGTCTCCCACACCTTGAACTGTCGATTCGATATAAAAAAATAACAGTAATGTTTTGTGACCATTGAAGGTCTTGAGTGACTTGCACTGCACGAAAGCCTAATGTCGTACATGTTTATAGCATATCAGTAATAACTAAGATTCGGAGAACATGGCTTTTAGAATGCTTGCACCGCACGTTTGACTTGGTTCGTTCCTAGACGGAACACAAATAAACTGTATGGTTTTATGTGAAGGTTTATAAGTGCGTAATCACAGGTAAAAGCCGGACTCGCTGCTTAGTCGAGCTGGTTTAGGAACTCGACATATAAAAAACACACTCAATTCGTGTGCACGTAACGCGGGTATATCGAAAGGAGTGCTGCAGGAATAGATAACGGGTAACTGTTCCGCGCACTGTGGTGCGTACTCTTTTGTGTCATCCATCTCTGCATGAAAACCGCCAAGTGCGTGAGCTCGACGAATTATTGAGTCTAGAATAAAGGTCAATCATCTAATGAACATTTATTGCAACTGTGGTAACTAAGAAGAATGAGGGTTCGGGCTTGTGGGTAGTCAACATGACGATCCGTAGCGCACACAATTGAGGGGACACAACACGAGCGCTAAACTTCCACTGAATGAACTGTATTTGGTGCTGACAGCCTTACAAATCTCACGTAAGGTACAGGTATAACCTACTAACAATGATTATCTTGTGAAAGTCGTGATGTGTCAAGGGAATAGAACAAAAAAGAACAATAAAAACCACCAATGAGTGAGCAAGTTTCACACTATCGCCCACTGCTTGAATCTAAGAAAGCTATGTCTTTCCTTGATAATAACACCGAAGGATCACTGATACAATTTTCCAATCCCTCTTTTTCAATTGCTACAGCTTCAATTATTTCCATTGTTTTCTGATCGCTATTTTTTCCTAATACTGAACACTCCTCGAAGTTAGACGTGCACTTGTGACTACGCCAGTGACGAGCCAAATTACCTGACCTCTGATCTCTAACATTTCTGTGGAGCCTGAATAAGCGACTCAGTGAGCACAACAGAAATTAATTGATAGGGGCCGGTAGCTGCGGCTGATGACCAGCCGACCGATGGAGCTCTGCCTTCGGCTTGTTGAAAGAGTCTGAATTGCGCGAGCGTTCGCGCTCGTCGGTTAAGCTTCATGGTCCGCGGCGCCAGTGGCACACTAGTACGCTGCAGGCGACACAACACTCCAACGAGTTCGCAGCATTGCACGGCGTCTCCGAGCTACCTCTGCAGAACCCTTGATGGATGCTTATTGGTCAAAGACATTGCAGCGACAGAAGCTTATTGGATAGAAACACTTAAAAGAAGGCTGGATTGCAGCGGTGAACTCATAAAATGATCTTTCGGTTTAAGCCGAAGACGCGCTGCTTTCGGGTTACCGTTTAAAAAGAGGGTTATATAACGTGCGCACCACATAAAATTGTGAAAGTTCTGGCCATGCTCCCTCACGCATTGCATAATTCGCGGCAAGCCGAAGCATATGTTGACTTTCCTACCTGACGTTTCTAATAGCTAATGCCCGAACCTCTAAATAGGCCAATCGTGTAGTGTCACGCATGGATAAAAGATTGCGGGATGCGGATTCGCTAAAGAAAAAAAGTTCTTTCCGTGTGGCCGGCCAAAGCAAATTAATGAAGTGTATAGAAGCATCTGGAGACATTCGTGCTCCATCCACTTCAATGAATACAATCGGACTGTTCAGCGAAGTAACAAAGATATAATTTCTTTTCTGCGAATTCGCTTCCCTAATACCTCCTCTGTCCGTGACTGTGCAATGCTGTTTATGGATACCAAACACAGCAGCCGGTTCCTTATGCGTGTACTACGTCCCCAGATTCAGCTACAGCTCTGTCTGTGAGTCACTGTCCATTATCTGTAGGCAGTACGCTAACCATGGTGCACTTCCACAATACAAGGTAATAAGTATCCTACTAAAATCCGCGCATAATTGAAGGGTCTGTGCGCGTTGCTTTGAAATACACGAAAGCGGCTGAGCAATAAGTGTGTAATATGCCCCACTAAACGTGGATTATAATCACGCGACTGGCAGCAGGCCCGCTTGAAGGAACTGCTATAAGTCATAGCGGTTTCATATCCATGAAGGGATTCAGGTTCCGGTCCGTGGACGGGGGTTATGAACGCGGCTGTAAAGATAGGCAGTTAGATGAATGAAAATAAGTGAATTTGAGATAATAGTCACTAAACGCGGCAATGTAGGCCAAATAAGCCCTCCTCTCCCACCACTTTGGGTCTTAGCAGAAAACACTCTGATTTGGTCCTTTCTGCATTCCGCTGTTTAACAAACGGGCGTAATATCTTCCAGTTGTACAGGACTTTCTTTCATAACCAATTCCCGAGACATTTTGCAAAAGTTGCAGACTGCCGAGAATTACACAGCCATGTACGCTCGTTAGCATTAGGTAACAATGGGGACAAATTAATTGGCTGCAGCACAGATGACCATCAAGCAAAATTTTTGAGGACGCCACATTATGAAGATATCTCGGATGTGCGTGCATTGTTGCCAGTTCGATCATGTGATATCATTTCGAATCACGACATAATATGCCTGTAGTGTTTACAAAGGTCATTGTAGCAAAACTGCAGCATTAAAGGTTTGGCATGTTACTTGTAGAAGGGCTCAGACACAAAAATATTTTGAAGGCAAAGAAGCATATAAGAGGACAATTTTACGGCAGCGGCTCAATCGGCATCCACTTTGAAGTAACAGATTAGGTGAGGCGTCAGCCGCTGGTAGGCTTCAGCCACTACGGCAGAGTACTGATGTTTGAAGAACCCACTTTTACTGCGCGCTTTTGTTTCCTTTTAAAATATCACCTTCTCGCGTAGCCAGTCACCGCCACACTGCAAGGCGCCGCTAGACACACAACGCATCGGCACCTTTCTTGCCACAGCAGCGTTCGCTTCCGGCGTGTCTGCTGTGCTGCACCAAACGAAATCGTTCAGCGGAAATTTTCCTCCCTGGGGTCGGTCGATTCCCTGTTTTTAAATCTTTCTTAGCACAGAGCGGACGCTTCGGTGCTTTCTGTAGGAGCGTGACTACTGATCGCTTCGATGAGCGGGGGAGTAGGGGTGTGTGGGAGGGGGCAGGAGGCGAGCGGCGACGTCGCTTGAACGGCAAATCGGTTACGCATGGTGTGCCGTTCCCCGCAGGAAGACTTGCTAATGCAAGCAACGACGCGTTCCTTTCCAAAGACCGTGTAGTTGTTACTAACTTTTTTGTTTCCTTTTTTTCCTATAGAAAGGAAAATCTTTTGGCTTCGATTTATCCTGAGTTTGTGTCCTAAACCACGCGTGATGCGCTAACGTGACTGCTCAGCATAGCTTCAAGTGGAGCGAGGTTGTCTCCGAGGCGACGCGGGAAAAGAGTGGAATAGAAGAGCAGTAAATGTAACGCATGAACGTAGGAGTAGCGCCGTAGGTCACCCAAATACTCAGCAAATACTTGGCCGATCTGCGCTTGCCGCTTGGTTTGCATCATGCGGGGACCCCATTATATGTACGTGCAAGAACTGCACTTAGTTCGTGGGTGTCCGCGGTTTCTGTTCTGTTACGATTGGAGGCGGTCTTACGTACCTGCTGCTGTAATGTGTTCTCAACGTTTCAGGTTGACTTCATAAGCCTTTTTACTTTTCAATGCTGTATATGCTTTCTGGCACGACTGGCTAGAACTGTTCGTGTAGTACTCATCTGAATCTTTAATGCATGCTACTTCCCTTTTTATACCTTTAAGACTTTTTCGAACATGAGCGAGGTGCAATTTAACAAAAAAAAACCTCTGCAAAGAAAGCGTGCACAATCGAGTCACACGGAATCTGCTTTGAAGAATCAACTTATGCAGTTTATGCTTATTTTGTACAAGCTATTTGAATGCATCTTTTTGCGACCGGATTATTTCCAGAGTTCCAGGCTTGTATGCGTTGTCTGCACTCATGCCACACTACTCTACTTGAAGTTATGGAAGAAGCAGTCTTTTTCTATGCACTGTGTCACTGCTGCGACTCTGAAAAGCAGCATTTTGAGTCCCCATTCACTTATCCCCTACCATTGATCGTCGCACCTTTGTTGAAAAACGCCGCATCGTCCTTTGAATGGCTGTCACAGGCTCACAGCGGTAACTGCATATTCTGCTCCGTCGCTTTACTAGCAAGATGTGCTGCTTAGTTGGGCTTTCCCGCATATATTTGCAGCGCACCCGATGGCACCGTTCAGGACTGTCGCCGACTCAACGCTCATTCTTTGTAGATTTACTTATTGACCAGGAATGTGCAAAAGACATGCATGTAGATGTCTGTACGTTATTAAAAAAAAACAAAAAAGTCGTACAGGCAGCCACTATGACAAGAACGAACTGTTATCGAAATCATTCATTTTTAATCGCGAAATTATTTGCCTCCTATTGTTGGAAAACTCTGGCCCAAGTCTTCCGAGAACCTCGCTGCGCAAAGCCGCGCTGTCGATCCTGAAGCTGAACGTTTCTTAAACATTCCAACATTACCCTTCACAACGTCGTCGAACCGAGCAAAATATTTTACGATACCATGACCCGGAGAGTGATTTGAGCCTCAACGACCGCAAACAAAGCACCTTCGTTTCCGGGTTCCTTAGACCACTCCAATATCGCAGCAGCCTCTCTGGCTTCATGTTTTAAATCATCGCTGTCTTCGTCATATTTCGTCAGTTAGTTCAGCATTCCCAAACGCTCAGCGTTACTAGCACTACTGTGGATATTTCACTGAGATTGGTTGAGTGGAAGAGGGACAAAGCGCCGCCCATGTCACTAACGGCTGCTTTTAGCTGCCAACGAAGTTTCAATGCGTCCAAAGCGTTCGAACGCGTCGGTAAGCAAGCTCCGCAGCACCAAAAAGAAGATCGACTGAACACTGCAGCACGCAAAGCCCCAAAAAACAGCGAGATAAGCTGAGCGCGCTGTACAGGTAGAAAAAAAAAGAGGGATGATGAAGGCTCCTCGCGCTGCGAAAACAGCCAGATCTTCATTAATCCTGCGTATTTCCTACTTCGTTTCTACCTATTTAATCAGACCACACTCAGTACCTAGCACGAAGGACAGAAGTAGGCGATGGCGAAAGCACGATCTGCACCAAAAGGATTTAGTCGGTGCCTCACTATCTGTCTCCTTCCTGTTTCACTCTCACGCTTTCCTTTCGCATGTGCACAAGCACGAATCGGCAACTATGACTAATTAACCTCCTTTAATTTATTCTCTCTTTCCTCTCAACCGTGGGCGGTTGCCACCTTTTAGAACGCATAAAGCAT